>WEIT01000036.1:147982-172569 GCA_013389985.1 Dryoscopus gambensis
GGCGGCGCCCAGTCGGAACTCCTCGCCCCAGCGTGCCCGGTGCGGCGCCCCCGGCCAGCCTGCGGAGTTTCGCGGGCCCGCCCGTAGCCCGTGCTGGCCGTGCTCCCGGGCGCCGCTCGCTCACTACCTCACCGGGGGGATCGCGGAGAGAATCAGGAGGGTGAAAGGCAGAAAACTCACGAGCTGAGATAAAGACAGTTACGTAGGGAAAGCAAAAGCCATGTACACGAGCAAAGCAAGGAATGAATTTTCAGCGCTTCCCCTGGGCAGGGGGGTGTTCAGCCATCTCCAGGAGAGCAGGGCCCCATCACATCTAACGATGATTTGGGAAGACAAACGCCATCACTGCAAATATTTCCTCCTTCTCCCACTTTGTATACTGAGCATGATGTTTTACGGTCTGGAATGTCCCTTTGTCAGTTCGGGTCACCTGTCCCGGCTGTGTCTCCTCCCAGCCTCCCAAGCACCCCCAGCCCCCTCCCCAGCCTGGCAGCACGAAAAGCAGAAAAGGCCTTGGCTCTGTGTAAGCCCTGCTCAGCAATAACAAAAACATCTCTATATTATGAACCCTGTGCTCAGCACAAATCCAAAACACAATTCCACGCCAGCCATTGTGAAGGAGATTAACTCCACACCAGCCAAAACCAGCATAAAATATTAGAAAGATAAATTACTTGTTGGAAGAATTGCTTTGTTAAACTTGAGGGCTTGGTGTGCTTCAGTGATCTCGGACCTGGTGGGGAGGGGATGGTGTTAAAAAAGCTGGGGAAGAAGGATGTCCCACTGATAGTGGGTACAAAGAATGCAGAATTTACAGGCCACAAGGACGTTTGGCAGAACTCCCACGATAAGGAGGAAACCAACAAAGCCAACTCAGCAACTGTGCTGAAATCAGCTCCAGCTGGGTGAAAGGGAATTCTGGCAGAGGGAGATCATAACCACCACCTCATGGCCCCCTGACTCAAGGAAGGGAAAGACTGAGCGTCTGGACTAATTAGCACAAGAAGAGAGGGACTCACTCAACCAGTAAAAAATAGACTACTAAGTAATAGGAGAACTATGTAACTTGTAGCCAAGGAACATTAATGCCTTTGCATTAAATGTATAAGTAGTGAAATGTTTTGATAGTCGATTTGCCAGCCAGCACCCCTTCCTGTGCAGAGCTGTAAATAAATCAAATACCTGACTGTGTGTGGATTGGCCTCTTGCACACTGGGTGAAAGAACCTAATTTGGACAACAGCTGACGGAACACATAACTTATTACATATGTGTTACCATCACAACGCCCAGAGATTGCATTCAAGTGCAAGGTCTGCTGTGGCTCTTCTGGGCTTGGAAACACCCTGTCTCCTTCAACATCTTCATTTTTTTTTTTCAACCAGGAGCCCTGTCTGAGTGGATTTGGGTTTCATCTTTACATTTCTCTGGGATTTCTGCAGTCCAGGCCTGTGGGAGCCAGCTGATCGGGAGTTTTTAGATACAAGCCACACAGCAAAGAGCCTGCCTATTGAACCAATGCATACCTGATGAAAATTGAAGTCAACAGGAACAAAATGACAGATTCTGAGGGGTTTTTTTCTTTATTCATTTAATTACCATAAACTCCCTTTTAATTCATTTTTCCACTGTATTCTTTCTCCACAACTTTTCTGTCACCTGGAGAGGTGCTTTGGTGTGCTGAACTGCAGGTTTCCCCTCTCCACAGAAGATGGGGGAGGTTCTTTTCTTAGTGACACCCAAACCATACAGGACTCTCAGTCACTGCAAGAAGAGCTCAGGCTCCCATGCCTCATATTTGTCATGAGCTATTTTTAGTCTTGGAACATACTATGACAAGTATCATGGTTATGGTCAGTTCTTTCCCTCCACCCCCAAATTCTTCCAAGTGGAATAAAACCATCCACCCCAAAACATGCTGAACTTACTTTGAACTACGGATACATGTTGAACTATGCTTATGGACACATGCAGTAAGTATTTGTCAACAGCTGAGGGGGCACATACTCAGCAGAGGGTCCCATAATTCAGATCTGTTTGCCAAGGGATTTTTAGGGCTGGAAGCCCTTTTGAGCAGGCAGAATGTTCCTGAGGATAGTGCCAGGCCAGCATTCTTTAGGAACAATCCCTCTAGGCGTATATCAAACCCAATCACTTTTGCGCTCATGGAAGAAGCTGGCTCCTGCTTTAAGTTTTAGTGAGGAGGGGAAAAGAAACCTCATGTATTTTTTCTTTCCAGGTACCTGATTCCTTGAGGCACTACTGTTCGCTATATAGTTTTGTGTTTCTTCAATAAAAACACAGGGTCCTGTTGAACTTGCAACGATTCATCAGGGACACCCCCTAGCTTTACATACCTGATCAGTAATGTGGCATTACAGCTGAGGATGCCAAGGCTCAGAGCCGCAGCTAACAGGAATGTTGAGGCTTGGCCACAAAGCAAATTGCACAGTGGCAGCTGCCTCCAAACAAACTGGCTGCTTGTCTGGAGGGCTGAAGAAGGAGTAAAGAGTGCACAGGAATGCCAGGATCTGAAAGTGGGACAAAGTTAGCTCTGCCTCATCCAGGAAAATTTACCACTCATGGGGAACAGCTAAATTACTTTTAGGGATTATGTTATCTGCTCACAGCTTGTGGTTTTCTTTTCCAACAGAGATATCTCAGATAATCAGAGGGTTGAATCACTATTGTGACCACTGTCTCAATTGCTCGAAATTAACTTTTAGGATATACTTGGAATACTATGTGTCAGCTGTGAGGATTTGTGAAGCATGCAGCAGTAAGATATCCAATAATGTTATAAATTTGAGCATTACAGAGTTTACGCCAGCTTTGAGAGTTCCAATTTGCACGTTTGAAAACTGATAATATGTATCATATTCAGTGTTAACATCAGTTAACATAATAATGCGTATGTTATTTTGGTATGTTCCACTTCACAATCCCAGATAATTTGCGCGCTCTCTGTCCAACCTGCAAGTGTGGTTCCTTGAGAGGGGCTTGCTGACTGGGAGATTTTCCCTCCAGACCTCCTGGAATGTGTTCCCGCTGCTGCTTCTCTTGTGTGGGTCCAGCAACCCTGCTGTCTTCAATGAGCTAGTTCAGGCAGTAAAAATCTGCTTAGGAAATAAAAATGGATATTTTTCATCTGGAAACAGTTTTGCAAGACACACAATAGTCTCTGCTTCCAAAAGATCACAGTTCCACCATGATTTTCCCTCATCCAGCCAAGAATTTGTGCCACTCGCTAGGCTGCCTTTGGTATTTGTTGGGCCTTTACCTGAGCTGATGCAATTCACTAAAATGGCACAATAATAGCTTATTTAAAAAGTTGGGTAATTTCCTGTTGGTTTAGTGAATTAAATTGGGCAAAGATGCACGAAGAGCCAGGACAAGGAAGCTGTAGTGAGACTAGGTGTGTGGAAGCATGAGCTGCTCAGCCACCTCAGCCACTCTGATAAATCCTACCCTGACAGAGCTGCTGAGAGCATCACTGTCGAGGACAGCCCACAGAACTAAAAATAAACACAGCTGCAGCACATACTAAAGCAAAGTGGGGGGCTTGGTTGTGAGCAAAGCAAAGAAACATCTTCGCATAAGCTGAAGACTAAGCAAGGCCACAAGAATTTTTATTCTGGCACAATAAAAACAGTGCTGTGACTCCTGAAATCAGACCAGTTCAGGAAAGACAAAGGAAAAGGTGTAAAGTACTTTTATTCATAAGCAACAGGTGCATGTTAGTGAGGCTTCCATTCCGTTAATAGAGCCTTTGCACTCCTATTCTTGTTCCTATTCTGTCTCCTCGTCAGTGTGTGTTGTTTGTGTGGAAGAACCACTGGATATTTACCCCAGTGGGATGGTACCTATCAAATTAGCAATAATTTTCTTGCTCCTTATATTAGAAAACTTCAGTTCTCTGTTGTTACATTATCGTGTTTTTTCTTCTAATTTGGGAGAAAGCACCAGTCTTTTAACCTTTTATGCCCATTTGAAAATTCATTGAATATCTGCAGGAGGAAGAAAACATTTATATTCAGTACCTTCATTTTCTACAGGTTGTGCCTTGGGTCATGATTGCAAGAATGTTGTCTTATAGTCAGGCTAAATTATAAGTCTACAAAATGAAAAACAGATAACCATAACATGTTGTTTTATAAGACAGAGGAAAAATATTGGTCCATTTTTAAAAAACAAGGTAAAAAATACTATGATGCTATTTTGATTGTGCTAAACAAATTATAATGGAGTATTAGACTTTTTAAAATACTGTTACTATATAGAGGAAATAGAACCCAGGCAACATTTCTTTGGGAAAAGCAAGAATTGTGCATATATTTGTTCATAAATAAATAAGAACAAACCTCACAGCTGCTAATTCAATTCCTGTTCCTGGAATCAGGCTGTAAACAAATACTTGTATTTTTGTTTTGGAGGGTGGATGCAGTTCAGTAGCTTTCCATTGGTCTAAAAGAAGGAACATCTGTTGCGGCCATTAAAAACTGGATGATCAAGTTTACCACATCCCACATTAGTAACATTAGGCATTGAGGTTGAAATCCAGATCAGACTGAACTCGGTGAAAGTTTTGCTGTTAAATTCCGGGTGGCCTGTATTTCAAGCCAAAATCCAAAGCTTTAAAAACAATGGCACAATGAGTATTAAAAACAAAAGTAGGCTGTTGCTGTGTGTAGGAGCTATACCCTGGCTTGCCTAAGATAACATTCCAGCCTGGTTTACAAATAGCTTTATATTAGGAAGTACGTATCAAAACATACAATGCTACAACAGTAAATCCTATGTTTAAAAAGAAAGCATGATAAGGGCTTCTTTGGTCAGATCACAGTATCAATATTAAAACAGAACAGAAGAATTTTAAGGAACTCGGGAAGAGAAATAGCTTAAGTCACTGAAGCATACTGTCTCTTTTAACCATTTCTGGATCAAGGATGCCACTATACCTCATACATTTCTTATTAGGGGAAAAAAAGGCAGGACAGGTGGGTTCAGAAAAGTGAAATCTTCTCCCTGTAGACATATCATTCCCACCACTTAAGAGTTAATCACAGTGTGGTCAAAAATTCAGAGCAGACTGAGACAGAAAACATGAGCTTATTGTTCCCCCTTAATGTCTGGTTACATGGTGTACAATACTCAGAATTAAATCTGAAATTCCTCACACAGCATGTTTTCTTAGCTATTTGACTTAGTGGTTAAAACCTCACCATTTGCCCAGATGCTGTGGACCTGTACCAAAAAGGTAAAAGGGCCCAGCCACCCTCACTGAGAAGGCAGCTGTGGCTGTTTGCTACTGCCCCCAGCTCTTTGTGCCTACCGTAGACGCCTGCCCCAGCTCTGGTGGCAGAATGAAACACAACTGCCTCTGAGCTGTTTCAGTGCAAAGTCCAAAAGCTTAATTCAAGATACCCCCACCCTCCTTGGCATTTTATGCTTTAAATTCTGGATTTTATCCCGAAGCAGCTTAGAGTTATCTCTGTTCTCAGTCTGCTGACTCCACTATGTGGGTGGTATCCTCTGGGAGACAGGCAGTAATATTTTAAACTGACGCAGTTATTTTCAAAACAATCACTTTCATGCACCATTAGCCACAGAGGCTAGTATAAGCTTCACCAGCTTTAAACTGGTTTAACAAACGGTATATTTCTATCTGATGCAGATTTTCATTTGCACTCTGAAAGCTGCAAGAATGCAGCAAGGACTTAGCTTTAGCTATTTTTGCTTTTTTTTTGTCCAGCTGGGGTGAGATTGTTTTAACAAGGAACACCATTTAACTCCATGAAAAGTTCAAAAACTACCTGACTTAAACATTGCCAATTAGAGCAGATAGCTCTAGTAAAAAATACAGGGCTAGATAAATTTAGATTTCTTTTTTTGGTTTGTCTCTCTGAAGGCTCACATAAAACTTATCAGCTACTATAGGGCTCTTAGAAGTATGCACATCAGAATGTAAACAGAGAATTAAATTACTGATATCCAAGACTCTTAACACAGAGAACTTACTAACTGCTTGCTCTCTTTTTCATACCCAAATTTTACTTTTGTAACAGCAAGAAAAGTGTTAAATATCTGCTGAGATCTTACCTCAGCAGAAAATGCCTTTGAATCTCTCTCACTCCTCCAATTAAAAAGTCCTGCCTCAATTATGCTCTTTTGTTTCTTACATTGTTACATTTTCATATGTATTTAATCTGTGATATGTTCATTATTTCACATTATACTATATGTCAGTTGTTATATTTGTATAATTAATGTAGTAGCAGTATCATTACACTCATCTTGCTATCCCAGTTTGAAAAGATTTGTGATGAAAGCTGCCTGATTACATACGTGTTTCTTCAAGACATTTGATGCTAAAAGAGCTCCATTACTGAGAATGTGAGCCTTTTATTGTTTCATTTAAGAATTATATTATTTGTTATATTATATTTGGTTGTAGTTTAGATGCTTAGTTCCTTTCCTCCTCTAAAAGGCAGATTTTTCTTATTTAATGTCAGATAAATTCAACAGTTCATTTCATAGCATTAATGCTTTAAAGACCTAGAAATAAAACAACACACTTTCGAGACAGTATTAGTATAGGAGGTAATATAAAGGCTGGTCTTTATTGGAGGCCTCCAAGAGGCAGATATGGAAAAAGCCCCACCATGCAAAGGGTGAATAGTTTTGTAAGTTTAGCAAATTAGCATAATTGACAAGAATCCCCAATTAGAGGCACAAGTGATGAAGTAATTCCCCTCTTTTGGTTCCACCTCTTCTGTAGCCCCTTTAGATAGGAACTAAACTTTGTTATGGAAATGTGTCTCAAAGACCTGGTTTCGACCTTGTCTCCCAGCAAGAACCAAGATAGGATAGGGCCCTTGGACCCCCCGGGGCTTGGAGCCTCTGGAATGTGTTTTGTCTTTCTGCCTATCAGGGTAGGGAAAAGGTAGTGAAAAGGTAGGGAAAGGTACTGGAGCTAGCTAGGAACTATATAACTATACAACAATAGTCTGCAGAGCTACGAATATATATGAAGGAAATACAAAAGCAAAAATCATTCTGGCATCAGCATGACTTACTAACTGGGCAACAAACACAAACAGCCCAGAGTGGAAGGAAAAAACTGATCATGAGATGTGAAAGGCTTAAGTCTCTGTGGCTGCCAACTCCTCTTGAAAGCCTGAGCAACAGGTACCTCACCTTTGGGCAGGAGAGGAGCACGAGAATGAGCAGGGACTGCAGCTTTCCCACTGTACAGGGCCGGCTGACTCATAGACCACAGCATGGAAAACAAACACACAGAAAGCAGGTAGGTGTGTAATGGCCACAAACTGCAGCCACTCTGCCCATCTGTGCTAACTGTCCCCCCACTACCTCTAAAAGAGAGTTAATCCATACCTGTACACTCAAGACCAAATGTTTTTCCCTGTTAAATCCTGATAGAGCTGAAACAAAGTCAAAAATTGTTACACAAATCTCTACAGGTTTAATTGCTTCTCTCAGCTCCCAGTTTAAAAATGGTTGATAATATTTTTCATGTTTATGACAGTGCAAATCTAAGTGAAAAATGTAATCTAGACTGTGTTAAACTTTTCAAAGTAATAAAAAAATGTCTTAACTTTCCTGATGTTAAAATGACCCTTTACTCGCATATATATGCCACTACTTACTTACATCCTATGCTGCTACAAATACTTCAATTTTGCCATTGAATCAAACAGAACCACAGTTAGGCCCCAGCTCTTTTATTCCCTTGGAGGAAGAAAGTGCTTTGCAGTTTTTAAAGTTCTTTATTTTTAATACATTGAGCCTTTGAAGTATTACAGCTGTTTATTCACAGACAGTATCTATTTCTGGGTTAAACGGACAGAAGATGACCACTCAGCTCAAACAAATCAATATTCAGTTTTCTATTTTTAAATTTATATTTAAATATAGATGGACATTTTCATCTCACAAAATAAATGTGAAAGCCTCTAGTTTGTTTCATATGAGTATACTATTTTGCAGATAGACAGCAAATTTATTATATATTTGCAATCCACAGGAATCTTAAATGGATTACATCTGTTAGACATCACAAATTACTATTAAGTACTTGGCTGTGGATTTAGTGGTACTGAGGAGCTATTAAGATAGCAAACCAGCAGCTTACTGTTGAAAATCAGTAACTGAAAATTTCTTTACCCTTAAAGCTTTTTGTTATTATTTTTAAAAAATCAGAAATATGATATATTGCATAATAATAAAACCATTTGTATTAAGTGTTGACATTTTCCATAATACCTTGGGAAATTACATGAAAAAGAGTAATTATTTTTGTTCTTGATTTGTACCAATCATGCAAATACAAACACAACAAGCCTTAAGGGTGTTCGTTAATAAGTATTTGCTTAAGATATTAATTTCAAAAAAATACTTTCAAAACCACACTTTATCTAGTCACAGAGGGAAAATACAAAGCAATAACACAGTGGCTGTAACTATTATATATAGCACCCAATGATTTTTTTAGTCTTTTTAAGAATTTAATTTGTAGTATCACAAATATAAGTAAACACACAGTATGTTTTCACTCACCATGTATACTTCTGGGTTTACTGCTGACAAAAAGAGGTTTATGGGTATGGTGAATTTGCAGGCTTGTTGGAATTGGTATCACGCAAAAAATACGCAGAAAAGTGAAAAAGGAAAAAAAAATATTTTTCCACAGAGCTACTTGAAATAACCATCTTTCTAATTTACAATACTATGAACTTTGCTAATTTTGTACAGCTAACTCATGAGAGTGCAGTTGGATTTCTTCAAATCAATGTAACATTGCAGAACGTTGCCAGGATTTCAGGGTCATTTTCAACTTGTGCAGTCATCACTGTGAAAAGAAACAAGAATGTTTTTGTATTTTTAAAATTCGAGGAAACTAGGGCATTCAGTATATCCAGAGACCTGTGAACAAGTACTGACAGTTGCAAACAGTGGAGGTCAAACTGTACCACTGAACAAAGTAGTCCAATCCATTTTGGTTTCCACTAATGGTTAAGATGATTTCGAGGTGAAGTCATACATTGCTTGATGACATCTGGCAAACTTAGGTAATGTGTTCTAGTTGTTTCTAGCCCAAGAGAGCTCATTCTGTAGTTACCTCAGCCTATTTGTTGTTGCCTAGAGTTAAGCTGTTTTTTTTCTGAAGCACATTTTAGAGACCCTGAACTGCAGTTTGTTACTGCAGGGGTACTTCATAACCTTGTTACTGTTACTAACATCCAGTTAGTAGCAAGGTGGTCAGAGCCGGTTCCTTTAATTAAATGTTCATCTCCTACACTCTCAGGCACAATGTTCACATACCAATGTCTGTGTGCTCTGTACTATGTTTTATGTATGCTTTATATCACATGTATGTGAGCTCCCCTCTGCCTGCCAATGCTACTTACTGTATCACATACCAAGGGCACTTGTTAGGACTTGTGTGCAATGCCAGTGTTGCACCGTGTGGACATGTGCCTTTCCAGCAATCTTCCTGTGGATAACTTGAATGTCATTACTCAAAATCAGATGCACTAGTTGTTTTGTTGGGTTTTTTTTAAATCATCCTCGCAGTGTGTGGGTAACTCACAATGAACAGGCACGTGGCAGAGAGCTGAGGGTGCTGTGCAAGGAACTTTTGAAACACTCTTCAATTCACACGCTCACCATTAGAGAACAAGAAAAGCAAATTTAACTGCAGTCTGAAAAGACCCACTGTGTACCTATCGGGGACTGATCGCTTTCCTAAGCTTTCAACAAGGCTGCTGTAGAAGCAGAAAGCAGGTGGATATGAGCACCTCTTTGTTGAAAGCAGTATTGCCCAGGATTCACCATCAGCAAAAAAATCAGGCCCTTCTTCTTGTGCTCCCTCCCCTCTCAGCTGTACTCACCTCTAATATATTACTTCAAGACCAGCACTCAGTTGCATTATGTGATTGAACGAGTTGTTGTGATTAGTAGTCTCAGTACATAGAGCAGCTAGGTAGAGCAATAGGCTATTAAAAATACACGTTAAACTGCAGGAGACCAGAGGGAATCTGGAAACCCCTGCGGGTTTTAAGTGTCAACAGATGGCACAGCATGACCTACTTTGGAATAAATAAATTAAAAAAGAAAGGGTAAAGTTGCTCTGTCAAGAAGTGTCTGTGTTGGTACTGGGAAGCTGCAGAACTGCAGAGCTCAGGGGACCAACAATGGGGTGTCTCAAGGCTGCCAGCTGACTTTTCACAGCCCAAGCATCATTAGTATGTGTTGGCTGTTCAGTAGCCTACTCAATATGTGCTGGTAATATTAATCTGGGTTTCCTAGCAGCAGGTGCCTCTATCATAAGATTTTCTAGCCTGATTACTTTGCAGATTGGCAGAAAGTCCAAGGTTTGAGTGACTCAAAATAGCAAAATTAAATTTCCATCCCTAGCTATGTCTTTTCTGGAGTCAGGCTGGGTATTGATTCTACGGTATCACCTTTTACTTTTAATAGATACTTAAGAAAAAATCACTTCATTCTCCAAAGAAAAGAATACAGTCCAATACTTTCAATCAGCATTACAGACATAAAAGCAATTGTCAGACTTTTCAATTCTCCTCTTATATTTGCTTTAAGGTATACACCTTAAAGCAAATTTCAATGCTAAACTCAGCATGAATTTCAAGCAAATTTCAACGCCTTGTTGCTAATTTCAATGGGAAAATCTATGAATTGTGTTATTTCTATAGCATCAAGTATCCTCACTCTCCTTATGAGCTATTTTGTAAATTCCACCTATCTTCTTTATTGTATCTGGCTTTTTCTAGAATGTCCCTTAAAAAAGAGTATATTAATCCTTCTAAAAGTATAAAGGAAAAAATAAACTGGATAACATTGTCTATTTTGAGACACAATGTACAGACAGGTCAGATGCTTTACTGAGCTCTGCTTGTGGAGTAACATGGATGTGAAAACCACAGTTCCAGCATCTATTCACTTGATTTTATGGACAGTTAATGCAAAACTGCTATTTGCTACCTGGCAAAGAGAATGAGTTATCTTAAGCCTGCTAAGCACCCTGTTTGTAGAAATATAACAAATTAATTACTCAGTATGGATAATTTAGTTTTTTCTCATCTGTTCAAATTTTTATAATTTAATTACATATATACATTCAGTTTGCTTATGAATACATAACATGTACATGTGTGTACTTGGCTTCCCGTGTGTAACAAAAGGATATGCTTTCTCACCAGTCTGGGACAAATCCTCTCAAGGGACGCTAGACTAAATAACCATTTGCTTTTTGATGACAATTGAAGAATCAAAAGACTTTACACAAGATCCATTGTGATTTTTTAATCTGCTTATTCTTTTAATCCCATTCATTCTTATCATTTTATGCCTTTCAGTCCTTTTAACTCAACATACAGGTAACAAGGACAGATTGATTTTAAAGCTTTCCCAACCTGTTAGCATTATGGAGCTATATTTATACTCTCTGACAGGGAGAATCCTGTATGACAGGGAAAGGTTGAAGGCATTCAGCCATCCAACCCCCTGCCAGGCTCCATTTCAGATGATCAGAATTGGCCCTGAGTAAACTGGCCTGGCCCTGCTGTGAGCAGGAGGCAGGACTGGAAGACTCCTGATGTCCCTTCTAGTCTGAATTACCTAGGGTTGGGTATTGGGAATTAATGGTTGCATTGGACTTTAATATGGTGAGCCTTAGGAAAGCAATTTTTCTGGAGTGCTAAAAGCACTTTCCAAACCCCCAAATGTGAAGATAGACCTTAAGCTCTCCCCATGGTGTAAGCATTTAGCTTACATGAGAAACATGTCAGATATCCCACCTTGGAGCCACACACCCACCTTGACTGCGAAGAAGAAATTATATCCTTGCATAACTCATAGATTTCCTCGAAATATACATCTCACTTCCTACAGTAGCTATGACATCTCTTTCTGCTCCTTCACTTAATACAAACCAAGAGCCGTGGCCACTGGAGTTCCCAGGGAGGCACACTGGCACTGCAACCGTGTCATGCTGTGCACAGACCTTCCCATCAAGCAGGCACAAATCCTTGCTGCCCTCCCATGGCAGCAGATCTGATGTCACCTTGGCTGGGGAAGGTTAGAGACCATTAAGAGTTCTCAAATCAATGGCCTGCAGCACACAACATGTTTCTTCCTGCCTCAAAAGAATGCACAAACAGCCCTTTGGATGTGTGCATCACTGAGGTGATGGTAGAGGAACAACACACCCTTCTCAAAAGGCAGGTCTCACCCTTGTCCATAGGGTGACCATCATCTATCATGTTTGCCTTCTTAGTGCTCTTTGTGGGATGTACATTATGTAGGGGAAATGAAGTGATGAAGGTGTACACAGAGTTTGTGGAGAAATTATTAGTAACTTCATGGTTCGCATGCAAACATGGACCTTTGGTAAGGCCCTGAGCAGGAACACAGGTTCAGTACCTGCTCAATTTTTGCTCTGAATTGTCACATCACTAAAAAAAAAAAAAAAAAAGAAGCACGTATGTAAGTGTCTGTAGAGTCGGGCCTTAGACCCATGGTGACATTTTCTGTAACAGATTGCGTATGGTGTGCACATTTATACTTGCTTTCTCTCAGAAGCATCTCTCCCAGCACTTTGAATGTCCTCTCCTTAGTAATGTGGAAGTCCTGCTGTCTGGACAGCAGACACAGGCTTAGTTGAAAGGCCAGAGAATGAGAACTGTCTGGACATATGGTAGATGTCCCAGGATGAGGGGCACTTTATCCCATTATTACGAAGGACTAAACAATTAATGAACCTTTATTTAGCTTCCTGGCCAGGATATCCCTAAATTTTCATCTGTTACATATCTCATCTGCTTTTATCTCCTCCAGATTCTGTGCTTAGACAGGAATACTCAGTTTGCATACAGAATATAGAAAAGTTCTTATGAAATTACTTTGAACAAAGCCCTAGATTCACAAAAGTCTGTCAGCACCATTTTTTTTGAGGAGATGGTAGGGATAATGGTGTCTAAATTTTAAATGTTTTCTTATATTTATTCTGCTGATTATATCATTCAACTCACATCAATATTTTTTATTCTCCATGTGACTAATTTGGTAGCACCAATCCAGAGTTGTCAGAAATCTGAATGCAAAGGAACTATTCTTAAGTATGAAAAGTATACCTGTGTTGTGAGGTATCTAGATATAAAACCAAGCAATATATATGAACACTGTTTACAGAATTGACAAGGCAAATCAAGGATGCATGACTTAAGATGTAATTTCTGCAATAAAAAATACTTTTGTTTTCCTGAAGAAGTGCTGTAATAATACTGTGTTGGGTTTGCCTGTCAGAATATAGGTAACACTTTCACATCTGAGATTTGAGAACTGAGATGACAGTCTCAGTTCCACTCCAGATCATTTCCCAGATGCTGTAGATTAACGGGGCAATCAAGGACTAAATCACAGTCTGAGTCACTACAGGGAAGGTCAAAGAATGTGGAAAAATCAGTGTCAAGCTCCCAATAAAGGTCCTCAGGTTCAGGAACTGGTCTTTCCACTGTCAAGAGAAAATCTGTCCTGACACAGTGATACTCCAAGACTCCCATTAAATCAGAGTGACTGTTCACGTGAGGAAGCAGAGTAGAAGGAGAACTTCAGTTTCTGGTGTTCTGGACCTAGATGCTGCTTAAGTGCCTGTGACATTGAAGTGATGTCATGAGCACCTCCAGAACAGAGCTGAGGCTAAATCATCAAGTCTAGCAAAACCTGTCAAAAACTTTGCGAATCAAAAAGAAAAAAAATAGCTAACTCAACAAAAGGCCAGGCTGAGTGAGTATGAAATAGGATCCATGCTCTGAAGTTCAATTAGCTCATTTAGGTCAGGTGAACAGTTGGGCTAGTTTCATAGGGTATTGTTAAAAAGCTTAGGTTAATCACAGTGAAAGGTGATGCACAGATAAATCAGACACAGTAATCATCTGGTATCTCATACAGAAATTCTATTTTAAAAGTCAAAATTAGGTGTCTTCAGTTAAAAGTATTAGGGACATTTTGATAAGCTGTAATATTTTTTGTTTTATTCTGTGTAGAGGAGGATTTTCAGTTGTGATAATGTATGGCTTTTAGGCTTTTAACTGAAACATTAAACGTTTTAACTGCTGTTAGTTATAAAGTATGAGCACAGTCCAAGGATACAATTTGATTGGTTCTAAATTCAGAGTGAGATGGTATACTACAAATAACTTGTTTTCAACAATTAGGATGCTTTTACTAAAAAAGGAAATTCAAAAGGCCTCCTTTTTTCTTAAATATTTTTGCCAGTTGAGTAATAGGTCTCCTTAGCCATAGAGGTTGCCTGTACATTGATGTAGCAGTGAATCTTTTATTTGTCACTTAATAGGCATCTAGTCTACGAAATGTACTGCGGAAAAATACTACTGAAGTTAAAATCCATCAGGCCTGAAAAGTATTGTAATTTATTTACATTCATGAATACCTAATTAACCAAAATAATTACAAATATTTTAAAAAAGAAAAGTCTGAAGGAGAGATGAAGAACCATAGTATTTTATACTACTCTCTAAGAGCTTACAGGAGATTTCTTTGGAAACATATGACTTGATAGTTCTCTCTTCCGTGCTCTGACTAGGTTAGTACTGACATTATGTACTGGCCTGGATAAACTAGTGAAGTTCTGAAAAACAGAATTATTTATAATCTCCTTCAAACCTGAAAATATGGTTGCCAGAAATATACATGTCCCTTTCTGTTTGCTGACTGTTAAATTGAAGCCAGGGTTAGATACCGGTATCTAACTTTTAGTCCCTTGATTTATGACATATTCTACACTTTTTATCCTGTGATAAAAGCACAGGATAGAGAGCGACAACATACAGTTTTATTGAAATTTCCTCCAAAGTTCATAAGTTTGCAGTAGGAAATGTGATTTTTCTATATTTTTAAAACGCCAGGGATGCAGTCATTAATATGTCATGAGTTTGTGTTTTACAAAAGACACTATTTTTAGTGTATTTTGTACATGGTGCCAAAAGTGCACCAGATGTTTTCTTTTAGAAATGAAGGTTTCCTGCCTAATCCACTTGTTCCAATCTCCAGCTGCCTTTTTGGTAAAACATGAGCTGAAGAAAAACAAAAATATTAACTTTTTTGTTTGTTTTCTCCTATTCCTTTTTGGTTGCTATTCTTTCATTGTTCTGACACACCAGTACAACAATAATTCAAAAATATTTTTGCCTAATAAATTAGTGCCTGATGTTCTCTACAAGTAAATACATTACACTGAGCCACAAATACAGATTGAGCTGCTGCTGGCAGTGTTTTCCATCTGCAGAGCCTTTCCCCAAACTGTCTGATGACATCACATAGATTATTCTGACTCACTGGGATCTCACAAAGCCTCTGCCTAACGCAGGTATTAGCAGCAGCAAATGTTAGCAGTGGACATCAGCTCAATGAAGCTGCGGAATAAAGCAGATAGAGAATTTTTAAGAGTGGTTGAGCCTGCATGTGACGAAAAATAGCTACAGGGAAGGATTGGTTTAATCTGTTTACATAACTGACTTAAAATTAACTTGCAATTAGGCCCTCACCAAGAATTACTCAGTGATTATACCCTGCAGCTGCCTAGTACAAGCATGGGTTCTGGGCAGGGCTGTAATGAGGAGGGATGAGCTCCCCAATGTTGCTCCCCAAATAGGTCCTTTCGGGGCCATCCCCGTGGAATGCCAAAGCAAGCCACTAGAGGGGACTCAGCCGATGCCCTAGGACGCCTTGACACTGGGTTTTCCTACGACTCACTCACTTGGACCCTTAAAGCATAGCACACACAAAGCTTTATGTATCTGCTTTAGAGACACCTGTGGCAGTAACTCCATCTGTTGAAGCAAATGTACCAGTGTTCTTTTGCATTGCACGTGCACATGGCACGTTTTATCTTTTCTATCAGTAGTAATGTGGGTTTTTGTCTGTTAATTCTTTTCTTTCCTCGTCATCTCTTTGTCTACGTGGTGTCAATGACCCCTCTGGAAGTGAACCAAAAAGTTACTGAATGTACCCATGGTTACTTTGTGTGTAAAATGCGTTCCTTACATTTCTGTCAGGAAAAGGACTTGAGAATAGGAAATTAAGGAAGGGTGGAGGCGTGCTAGAGGGTCCTTAAAAAGCGAGGTCAGGGAGGCTGGCTGTAGCTGAGGAAGACAATATGGAGAAAGGTTTCTATGTCAGCAAAGAGCTCCTTCCTCTGGTAATAAGGTATCGGCTTCCTGCTTTTTCACCTTCTTCAGAATCTCACTGAAGCCCAGAGGGAAAGCACATCCTTCCTAGTCCCGAGACTTTGCCCACATAACCATCTCAGCAGTGCTAGAAATAAGCCAAGCCCTTCCTAAGAAAATTGTGACTAAGACGCATTTGAGTTAAGGCTGCAAGACTTGATCAAGATTATTTTACCCTTCCCCCACATCTTCACATTGTATTCCCATAGTATTTGAAAAGTAGGGCATGTCTGTGTTAAAAATCATATAAACATGCAACAGTTTGGAAGATTGGAAATAATCAGTTATAACAGCAATACAGGTTAACTCTTCAGTGTTGCCACAGGGGAGAAGAGAAAATCCGGCTGTGTTGCCTGTACATAAGTTTCTGTTTCATCTCAAGGCTGTTTAGGGATGGGGGCTGCCCTCTCACTCGGTGCTGCTTCTGGGGCTGTGAAGGGAAAACCAGAAAACATGGGGGTTTTTTTGAAGGCTGCCTTCTTTAAACACTCTGAAATACAGTGATGTTGCCATCAAAGCTGGCACATTTCACAACATTACTGAGGCTGGTGACTGGGATCCAGAAGGGGGCTCACCAGAACTGGGGGTCCTGACCTGACTCCTCCTTTTACCCCAACACTTCCTAAAGACAAAAATTTCAATGTGCATGTTGCTTGTTCATTCTTGTGTACCCAGCTGTGGCTCTCCAGAGCCTCAGCATTTATTCCCAACAGCACTGTAGTCAGAAAAATAAAATTTAAAAAGAATTTGTAACTGAGAAATAAAGAGTGAAAATGAAAAGTCTTGAAAGTAGGAGTTCAGTTCTGCACAGGCATAGTTGATCAGAGTTATCTGTGTGGACAAAGTAATGGCACCTGTGTTAACCAGTTTCTTTTTATTAAAGTTAACTTACATGCAGCAAGAAGTCACATGGCTGCTATTGGATTCAGTCTCGATGGTTATAAGTTTGAAAGACTACCCTTAACCAAAATAAGAGAAAAATCAAAGGAGCAGTGTAAACTCTTACCTTAAATTGCCTACAACACCACCAGGTCAGAAATGTTTGGCTGACCACAGAACTACCACTGAACACTCAGACAGCCACCATCCTACAAGCAGGAGACTAAGGAGTTTTGGACACATGGAGCAAGCAGGCTGTATGTGTGACAGGCTCTCAAACAGCAGACCCAGCCTAGAACATAAGATAAAAAGCCTTGGTTTATGAGTGCCAAAGCTGCAGACTGCATTTTCATCTTCCTGGCATGTCCTCCTGCCAGTGACCAGTCACACCTCTCAGACTTCCTGATCTCTGAGGAAACAATTCTTAAACTCTAATTGTTTGGGGTTTCGAGTTGCAATTTACAGATTAATTCTATGGTATCTGTGTGGACCAGTACATCAGTTGTTTCTAGTCCTCCAGGATATCAAGCAAGGTATGTTATGGTTCTAAAGGCTTGACAGGTCAATTCATATCAGGTTGACAGGAGAAATCTCACGAGAATTATTGCCTCTTGTAAAAATCTAACCGGCATCTAGGAAAAAATACACACTGTCTTGGAGGAATTCTGAACACAGCAGAATAAATGTGGCACACTCAAATTGATTTTTCAGGTGAAAAAAACAACGTGTATGAACATTTGCCCAGAAGTCGGGGAAACCAAGAATGATTAAAGGCAGTTAGGAGGAGATACAAGAAAAAAGATACAGCTGCAGTGAAAAGTAAAGAAAACAGTTGGGGAAGGTGATAGGAAGGCTTGAGGCATTAAGAAGGACTGGCTGGTGGTAGAGAGAAACTGGATCATTCACAAACTGCATGTCCTGTCCTCCTGAAGGAAAATCCTCTCTCTTGGGAAGGACTGGGCCTCTCTCTTTCTTCCAGGATCTAAGGAAAGGCTAAAAATAAAGCAAATGTAAACTCAAGGGACTATGAGGATACTGTGCATGTCCATGGCCTTCTCAGCCAGCTGCTGGCTACAGCATGCTTGTACAGCAGTGGAGAGCAGCAGCTATTGAGCCGAAACTATTGACTTATCATCAGCCTCCCCACTGCTGGTCATGGGGAGAGGACAGTGGTGTGTATAGATTATATATTCTACCAAAGGGTCCAAAAAAAGGGTGCAGAAAAGTGTGATACTCATCTTTAATGTGCAAATTACTAAAACTATTGTGTAATAAAACTGTATACAACACAAAACCTAGGTGCATCCTGATTTATCTCGCCAGTCCTATTAAACTACAACATTTCTAAGCAGAACCTTGTATTAATTGCATTTTACATACTACACAGTGAGACAAGGAAGACTTGCAGATCTCACACACAGCAACCATGTGTACTGGCAAAGCAAAACTTGGCTGGACCTCCAGACACTATGGTTCACTTTCTGGGTGAACAGCCTAATGAGGAATCTCAAGCCAGCTAGTTCCTTTCTGCATGCCTATTTTCCCAGCTGTAAAACATGAAGGCGTCTAACATACGGTAATGTACATACTTTATCTGGCTACTTCTAAAAATCCATCAAAACCTGAGAGAAGTAAGCACTCGTGCAGCATTTTGTGACACTTGAAGCAGTGCTAGCCATTAAGAATGCTGTACCAAGGTGCAATTTCTAGTAATAAACAGTAGGCACTGACCAGTCAGAGAAAAAGTTAGTCACAAGATCTGTCATCTCATATTGTCATTCTCCACATGGTCCCAGTCAAGGAGGGGAAGCAAACTGAGTTTCATCTAGTTATTAAAATTCCTTAAATTTGCGGCAACATCAGCTACGCTGGAAGATGATTTTTTTTATTGCGGTATCTTTCCTTTCAACATTAAACAATGGTGGCATCTACACTGCTTCTCTCATCTCTTAGTTGACCTTGTTTTTCAGGGTATTTTTTTCTACCTGTCTCACCATTTTTTTTTCCTTTTCACTCCTAGTGCACAGGAGAAGGCGCACAAAAATATATCATCCCTTTTTTGTTATTTGCATACAAAGAATGTCTAAAATTTGGACAAGGCCTATCAATTTATTACTCCACTAGTTCCTATAATGTCCTATTACTATTCTAAATATGATAACATGCAATTTCTGAATATCCTGATGCTAGGAATTAAACCTTCAAAAGCTTCATGCTGTATACACATAAAAGCAAATTACAGATCTCAAATTATATATAATTTTAAGTAAGGGCACACCTTATTCTTTCTCGTGCAGCTATGTGACCAGGCAATAAAGAACACAAGAATCAGGTGATGAAAGAAACTAGAGAAAAGCCTGACTCTCTATATTAAGCCCTTTATTAGATATAGTTCTAGATCTTGTTTCAGGAAATGAAAAACAAAGTAAATTTTATTTTGATGGCCATTGCCATCACCACTTATAAGAACATTGGCAAATTAAAGGATTCAAAGGCCTACCTGATGAAAGCACACTGCTTCATTAAAGGAGCAAATGGCATCTTTAATACTAACAGCAATCTCCTCAAAAACCTTTTGCTTCATGATCTTAAGAATGGCACAACGGCCATGATGATTTTCACTTCTTGAAATACATACAGCCACTTACTGAACTACAACAAAAGAGTCAGCGAAGTCTGACTATATAAGTACAAGAAAGTCCTTGATTCCCAAACACTTCCTCTTTCAGGTATAATTTTAGGGAAATCGCACCAGTTTACTCACCACTGGCAACCTACACTGTAAGTACGCATAACCGGCGTAGTTCTCAAACTGAAGACAAGGGTTTATGAACCACTGAGACTAAGTGATGCATCTGCCACACACTTGTAGTAATATCACAGGCTAAGGTTAAATAAAAGTACCAGTGCAGCCTTCCAACAGAGTCAAGGCTTTGCAAAATCTAAAGGCCTGCTTTCTGGGAGTTGAACAAATGAGATTTTATTACCTTATGGGGAAAAAAGTTAGAAAGGAATGCTGACTTCAACATAGGGGGAGACTCTGCTAGGACATGTTTGTTGTGCAAATTAATTCCTCAGGAAACTTTTTCAAATTCAGCTGAATTCTTGACCTTCCTGTCTTAGCTCTGATAACATTCTCCTACACTCTCAAAGCAAGCCAGAAAGTTCACAGCCTCAGAATTCCTGATAACATTCTATTGCTTAACTTCAGCAGTTAGGTCCTTTTATTGGATAATGTATTTCTCTTTAATTGATGGATATGCCCTTCATCAATCTTTTCTAGTGAAATAGCAACTAAATATCTATTTCTTGCTATCAAAAATATTTAACTGTGGTTCCTGTTCAACAAGGTAGCATCAGTTTTTCACAATAAATGCTTACATTTTACAATCTTTACCTCTTACTTACATCATAGCCTCTTTTGTGTAAGAACCAGCCTATTCCTAACAGAAAAACCTCTTAGAAATTACAGAAAATAAATCCCCTTAAAAAGCTCAGTCAAGAACATAATATGAAAAAAAAATATTTAAAGAACACATTTTAAAATCAAAATTCAAAGAGCACAGGAAGTTGTAGAAGAAAATAAGGAATGTGTTTAACCATATAATTCAAGTGTCATGACTTTCTTTCCAGAACCTGAAGGGAACCTACAAGAAAGATAGAGAGGGACTTTTTACAAGAGCATGAAGGGACAGGACGAGGGGGAATGGCTTCAAACTGAAAGAGAGTAGGTTTAGATTAGATATTAGGATGCAGTTATTTGCTCTAAGTGTGGTGAGGTACTGGAACAGATTACCCAGGGGAAGTTGGGGGTGCCCCATTCCTGGAGGTGTTCCAGGCCAGGGTGGATGGGGCCTTGAGCAACCTGGTCTAGAGGAGTGTCCCTGCCCATAGCAGGGGGGTGGAACTTGATTTTAAGGCTCCTTCCAACCCAAGCCATTCTATGATTCTATGACTCTATGTAGAAAATAAAGGTAAACTTATTTTCAAAATTACAATAAAACATAATCTATAATCTTCAGGCTTCATATAATCTATGGAGCTTCATACTTGATTTCAAAACTGGGTGAAGAAAAAAAAATCCTCAAGTGTGACAGTTATCAAATGTTTTAAAATGCAAAAGATTAAAAAAAAACATTATCTGAAAATAATTAAGGTATTGCTTAAAATGACATGCCTTGGATTAAATTTACAGTCTCATGCAGATTGCTTAAGATTTCGGCAGAATTCAGCAAAATCTCTGAAGAGATCCGGGTGAAAAAGTGTTCAAATGCACATAGGATTTCTAGTTCCTGTTGCATTAGAAGGCAGAAGCATTTTTGCTTTAGTGGAGCACCAAGCCAGCCATTATAATGACGCTGTCTAATGGGCTGAGACTTAGCTACACACAAGAACCCAACAACAGATACTTCTGTCCTCCATGAGAGCTATTTTTTCAGGACCATCAACACATAACATTTAACTGTTTAAAAGGAGGGTGGTAGTTAACTCTCAGTTGATTGCCCTGCAGTTCTGCACAGCATTGCACTAGACTTTTCAATAGAAAGGATTTCCATTAACTAACTGAAGTGCCAATGTTCAGTTTCCTTAATGACCTCAGGAGATTTAACAAGCAATTTATTTAATTTCTGTACAGCAGACACATGACTAGCTGATAACACATCCACTAATATTGTTCATTTTCTTCCTTAAAGGCTATTCACTTCCTAAGTCTTTATATTACATTGCAAACAAGTCCTCCAAATACGACACTAATGTTTTGCTGGCTCTGAACTCAAAAAAGGCTATGTTCATGTAACATAATGGCTCCTCTTCAGACAACTAGGATAAAGAATCTGTGAAAGTGAAGGAAATCTTGAGAGTAAAAATCCCTATCGAATGATATTGTAGAAACATAAAGGAAAAAAAGCAGGAAAGTGACAAGTTAAGTGCAGAATATGGTCCTAAAAAATGACCACGTTCTGATTTTCAGGCGGTCACATTGAAGTGCACATTGCACTTAGGCCTAATATACAAACCAGTCCATTGTGCAGGAAGGGGTTCAGCCCAAAGATCTCAGGAAGACAGAAGCATGAAGTGCCCCAACACTTCTGCTGCATCATTGACGCAGATTTGTGCTAAATAAGCTTCGTTTTCTTTCCTACTGTTTAGGAAGACCAGATTGTCATCTCACCCTTTATGGTCCAACAAAGCATGGGTGGGTTTAAGTTTTCAACACTTCAGAAGTCTCAACCACCAGCTCTGAAAGAACTGACTGAGGAGCTGAGAACTATTGGCAATTAACATTTAATAAATTCTTTAACCCTGAGAGATGTGTTGGCAAATCAGGGCAGGAACGAAGAGGTATGTGACGCTGATAAATTTTATCCAGGGTCAGAGCCAGCATTCACAGTGTCAGCTCCAAAGAGCGAGGAAGAGGCTGATAGTAATGAGATAATAATCATGAGGAAAAAGGACACCTCCTTCTCAATAATGCCAACCCACAAGGCTGATGGAAACTCCCTCTTGTCAAGCTAGATAGCAAGGTTCACGGTGACCAGACAAAATTAACCATTGCCTAAAGCTATGGGCAATTGTTAAGGCATTTTGCTTTGCACTTGGATCACACTCAGGCAAAAGAAAAAAAGGG
The DNA here is from genome assembly GCA_013389985.1 of Dryoscopus gambensis. Taxonomy (NCBI): domain Eukaryota; kingdom Metazoa; phylum Chordata; class Aves; order Passeriformes; family Malaconotidae; genus Dryoscopus; species Dryoscopus gambensis. The sequence continues at coordinate 170,779 of WEIT01000036.1, forward strand.
AGGGGAAAAAAAAGCACAAGGACAGGTCAATATAGCATTTACCCAATATAGAAAACTGGGACTTAAATTCTCCTTGAGTCATCCTCAGCAGGATTCCAGTGGAATTTTTCTTTACCCTAATACTGTTCATTAAAAAAAAAAAAAAAATCCCGCTAACAACAAACCAGGAGTTTTGTTCATTTTTGGAAGAGAAGATGGGGGACACTAAATTATGGAGTATTAAGATTAGGCAGGAAACTGGGTTGTTGAAGCCACACATTGACCTTGAGTACATCAGTACCAGTCTCTTTTGCAAGACAGTAAACCTCTAATTCTTTGGGGTAAACCAAAAATTTTGTATCAACTCTTAGTTTAGAACATATGTAGTTAAACAGCCATTTTGCAACTACATAACCAATGTCTATAAGCAAGCCAAAAAATCCTGCCTTTGTTTTTGAGCTTTCGACCAACCTAATTTCAAGGCTGTACTAATGAACGCTGCCAGCTGCCCCACATCACACAGAATGAAGTGATGCTGTGGACCAAAGCAGCGGCACTTGCAGCATGAACACACCTAACGCTGCTTAATCGGTATCTCTGCAAACACCACTCACACTATGGAGCCATCTCAGCTGGATACAAGCAGGCGGTTTCTTCCTACGTACCCCTCCTAGGACACTGGAAGCTACTGTAAATTTCACTTTTTCTAGTCTATTACTCTTATTTAAACACTAGATTAGGAAAATAACTGCAAATCTGTTACCTCCTCAACATGCCTGTCAGACTAATCCACAGTCCAATTCCTTGATAATTTTAAGTCAGAGGAATGTATTTTTCAGCATAGCTATGAGCAAGAGACAAATCTGGTAAGAACTACAAAATTCAACTTGCTCCATTCATTTTCTGTCACTGCTACTTTTCAGTGTTAACCAGTTTAATAGCAACTTACTACGAAAACATTTAAGGAGCAGTACCGCATGAATGTGAATGTCTAACTGCCCAGCTTGCTTGAAATCTCAAGTTTTCAACAAACAATCCTAAAGTGATTTGTCACAAAGGTGATCTTTTTTTTTTAAACACAAGGAATTCCTAGTGAGCTATTTAATCTCCTAATTTTGCCTGAGACAGTTAAAAAACAAAGTATTTCTACTAATGCACCAAAAGGCAATCAAGTAATTTAAATTCACATACTTGAATTAACAGACACACACTCAAAGAAAAACAGAGACATGCTTAAGGGGAGGCCAAATTGTTTTATTTAATTTTTTAGCGACCAATTGGATTTTTGGCAGAAAGCTCTGCTCTTTCTTTTTTTTGGTGGTTGTTTTTTTTTTTTTTAATTTTTTTTTTTACTTCTTTAAAGAAATCAGCAGTGCTCAAATTGGTGGGTTGGAATTTCAGTCAAATTCCAGTTAATTTTAAAAAGAAACATATGAACAGGAATTCCAGATAGTTTCCAGAGCAGAGGGCAAAACTTCACATTTGTATGAAAATTCCATGTTTGTACTTGATTGGGAGACAGAATGTAAAACTATTGTCAGTAGTGCATGAATAAAACATTCACATTTGATCTGGAACCTTAATCAGAAAGCTGTACTCTCCTTCCAAAATTTTCATTACCTTGTGCAAAGCAAGTCAAGTCTTCATGTGTCAAGCACACACGTAAAATTGTCCATTTTTTATATACAAGACATCTACCAATCAGGCAGTGCAAAATACATCCTTTCATAACAAAACTAAAATGTACCTCTCAAAGTATGAACAAGAATATACACATAATACAAGATGTACACTATTTACACAACCATAAAA
>WEIT01000036.1:194445-223951 GCA_013389985.1 Dryoscopus gambensis
CCTTAAAGCCCGGCCCGCAGCAGCGCTTTGCCTTCAGCGCCGGGCTCGCCCTCCCTTCGTCCGGTGCCCCTCCTCTGACACAGACTCGCCCCGGCTCCGCTGCAGTGGTACAGGCCCTCTCCTGTCCCCGGGAGCCTTAGTGCTGGGCTCTCGCTTAGCACTGGTTCAGTTTCGGGCTGAAACTTTTCCTGTCCGTCACATCTGGTGAGAGAGGCGACAGGCAGGCATGCAGAAGGTGCTGTACTGGAGCTAAGTTGATCAGAGGCTTGGAGCATCTCTCTTACGAGGAGAAGCTAAGAGAGCTGAGTTTGTTCAGCCTCGAGAAGAGGTACCTGAGAGAGGACCTCATTAATGTGTATAAATGTCTAGAGGGGGGTGTCAGGAAGATACGTCCATGCTCTTCTCGGGGGTGCCAAGCAATAGGACAAGAGGCAGTGGGCAGAAACTGATGCATAGGGAGTTCCACCTGCAGAGAGAGATTGTGGAGTCTCTTTTACTGGAGATATTCAAGAGCCATCTGGATGCAACCCTGTGCCATGTGCTCTAGGATGCCCTGATGGAGCAGGGAGGTTGGACCAGATGACCCTCTATGGTCCCCTCCACCCTGACTGATTCTGTGGTACCAGTCCTCTGTGCAGCCTCTTCCATGTTTGGTTACGTTTTTCCTGAAGGCTGTGAACTCCTATCTGTGCCGATTTGTTACTCTGCTGACTGACAGTGCCCTTCCAATCACCGGTGTGTTCCTGAGTTCTTTAGCTGGAAAATTAGTTAGTCTTGTACTTGTATTTCAGGGTTTGTCAGTAGTTGCTGCCTTCTTGGCTGTTCTTGCCCATAACGCACTATCTCGGTTGTTACTCGATATCTAGTCTTCTGGCATCTAGTGCCAGTGAGTTCTGAATCATCTAGACACATTTTTGATTGTGTGTTAACTATCATACTGACTTCAGATGAATGTTTCCTCTGCTGCCTGTTATGAGATAAACAAACATCTGTCTTTTCAGTTTTCTCAAGTTCTTTTCTTTGTAATGCAAGCAATTCCAACCCCCAGTAGTTTTTTTTTCTCCAATATTTTCTAGTTTTCACTCCTTTCATATCCTTCTCTGTGGTAATGTAAAGGTATGTTTTCAAAACACAACACGTGCTACTCAGCGTGCTATTTTAACTGGCACTGTGCTGTGATTTGCTTAATAGTTACAACTCCCATGTTTTCTATCCCACATTTCCACATCATCTTACTTTTTTTTGATGGCAGTTGGTTGTGGAATGGAAGACACTGATGACTTTATTTAGAACGTAGTGAGACATCTCAGTAGGTTTAATCTTCAGTAATTATCAATATGCATTATTTGGCATTTATCAGTATTTAACATCAGTTTTTAATTTTGTGGGTTACTGTTTTCCCTCAAGTTTCTTATACTTCTCTAAACTTGGCTCAATTAAGTATCAGCATTGTTAGATTGCTCATGTCCGTTATCTCTTTCTCCTGATCATGGCCACATGCATTACTTTGTATCTAATGAGAGAGATTTGATAGCCTAAGCCTTTGACCATGACAAAAACAGACTAATGATTCTCTATTCTGTGTTTTTCTTCTCAGCAAGTTCTTGATCTCTGTTAGTTGTGGCTTTTGTTTGTCTGTCTTTTGAGCCGTGGTTTCTCAGAAATAGCAAACTAGAGTAAGCAAGAATAAGGGTCATCAGCGTGTCATCTGCTGTGCCATCACTACTTGTGTGTTTGTTTATTCAGGAACTGCAAGGTAATTCTTTTCCATTCCATGCAATCATGCACAGGAAGTTAATGCACAGTAAAAAACCTGAAAGTGCTTGGCTCATTTCTTTGGTTGCTTTGTCAGGATGTGTTCTCATTCACCTGATTTTTAGTTTTTTAGTGTGTACAACTTATCAGAAGTAATAGTATGCCATTGATATTCTTCCCTTTTTGCTATTTTACATTCAAAGACATCTAGCAGTTTCATGGGAGATAATTTTTAGGCTTTAATTGATGTTGGTACTATCTCCCAGATGTGTTGCATTCAAGTTTTCATTAGGATTTAGATAAAATTTCTAAGCACCTGTATGCGACTTTATTTCCATCTGATTATTATTAGTAGTGTATTAGTAATAATGTTGCAAAGCAAGGTTTGTATGGCTTCTGTGGACTGATACTCATCGAGTGTTTGATCATGATGCTTTTGTCTTATGGTTGTGGCATCTAGAATTTTGGGACAACCTCAGTACAAGTACTAATGAGGCCTGAAACTCTTCTGTTGGTGCGACTGGGTTCATTCAGGGTAACAGGACTGTATCCTGGACCAGGATCTATGTACCTCATTATCTTCCAGTTCACTTCTTTAAATATTGGTAGTTTTCTTTCTGGTTTTATGGTACAGCAGTTCCTCATTTTCACATTTATTGCATTGTAGTAGAATTCCAGTCATTTTGATGAAAAGAGCTTTCTCTGAATGCTTAGATAGATCTGAAGTGATCAGGTTTCTTCAGCCGTACTGCCTTGGCATCACCATCTCTGCAGGTACCTGCTTTTCATGACCACTGAAAACCCATTCTCTTTTGATTTTGCCATGGAAAGTGCTGGCAAGTTACTGAGGAAAAGACACAAGAAGTGTCTCAGTACTGTTTTCCAGCCTCCTTCTATTGGTGCTTTTTAGTTAATCCTGTTCTAGACATATATGTAGCAAGCAGAACTGTGGGATATTATGAAAAACATCCATATTGCGTATGAGAAAGCACCTTAAATAAGAGTAATGCTTCTGGTTCAGGAAGTTTCTGAGCTATAGCTTCTTGTAATTGGGGAGAATAATATGACGATTGAGTGTCATTGTCATTGTTTTGCTCTCATTCCTAGTTGTCTGTTATTGGCCTGTGTTGGTGATGACATACTAGGTCAAATGGATGCTTTGATCCAGCATAGTTCTCTTGAATCAGAAAACTGTTACTTTTTAGACATGTTAGAGTTTTTTAATTGTGGATTTTACTGTTTAATTTTATTCAAATTTACTTAACCTCTAGCCTTCCTAATCAATGCTCAATCTAAACATTCCATGGTCATACATAATTATGTATGTCATGTTTTGAGTTGATAGCTTCATGTCATAGAAAATTAGGCTGCATTAAGAGTATTTTTACCATCAGAGTGGTATGCTCTAGAATTTAAATTTGAAGATAAAAAATGTGACAAAGTTAGAGCATGTGCATGTAGAAAATGCCATGTCTTACATTGTTCACTTTGATTTCTCTCAGATTTTTCCACTTGATGTCTGTGTTCTGGTATACTGGGCTCTTATTTTTAGAATTTTTACCTATTTTTCAGCCTAAAGAAATACCAACTGTTAGACAGGTAACTAATTTGGAAAATGGTCTTTAATCGCCACTTTCCAAAACTATTTGACAAATTTGAACTTAATTGTGGAAGTAGATAATCATCAGTTGTCAGGGTTCCAGTAACATTTTGAAGTTAATTTGGTAATTCTATTGAGGCATTAGAATTAGTCTCATAATTTAGTTTAGATACTCAAATGGCTTGGGATGCTTTGATATCCATGTTAAGTGTTTGTTATTGTCAGCTCACCTAATTCAACGTATGATTCTTTAATCTTATATGGGGAGGCTTAAGCTGAGTTGCAGTCAGTTGTTACTACATCACTTCTTTAGCATAAGATGTAAAGAAAAACTGTAGAAGAGACAGTAGCTCCTGCCTCATTTAGACTCGTCAACATTACTCAAAAACTCAAGAACTCTTTCTCAGAATTAAAGCTTAGATTTTGAGTAGCTTAATGATGCTTAATGAGAGGCTTGTATGCACATGGGGAAGGAGGGTTTTCAAGCTTCTGTAGAAAAACCAGATAGCAGATTTTCCAGGTGGAGAAGAAGAAACTGGAATTTATAAAAGCTGAGCACCTAAATACTTCCAAAGATCTGTGTTTGAGCTTTAGATCGTAAATGGGCTCTATATGAAATATTCATCACTTCAACAGCTGTCTGTAGGTATTCAAATGCTGCAGGGGATGCTGACTAGACTACTTTGTCTGTCTTTTGCTGTCAGTGAACAGGAATGTATTTTGGTTGCTTAAAAAGAAATCAGAGTGCAAATCAGATGCTAAATCAAGGTTTGCTACTAGGAAGAGAATGAACATGTTCATTCTCTATTCCAGAAGATGGAGAACGGGAGAGTCTTTAGTTGGACTGTACAGTCGCTAATCAGATGCTGCAGGAAACAATTGTAACCTCCAGACACTTTTCCAACTCTTCTCTTTTCCCAGCATTCTGTAAAGGATGGTGGTTTTCTTATGTAGCCATCTGTCGTGGTTTGATGCTGGGTTAAATGCCAAACACACGAAATTCAATTATGTGCATAAGGGGAATATGGATTTATGGAGAGAAAATGTAAAGAAACTTCAGGGCAAAACAAGATTTACACTTAGAACAGCTGCAGTATAAAAGAAAGTTTATTATTAACAGAATGAAAAAAAAGATAAGAAATTAAAGCAAGCCTTTAAAACATTTTTTCTTTCCCAATGCTTTTTCCTTTACCATAAACCTTTCACAAGTGGAAACAAAACAAGCACATGGTATTTTGGTCAGTGACATCTTTTTTAAGAGTCTATTTATGCTTTAGGGAAAAAAGGTTCTTCTACTATGCTGTAGAGTTTTCACAAACCAACAGTCCCACCCGGAGAAAATCTGTTAAATTGAAAAAAGGTATTTTTCCCATGAATCTTTCGCAGTTTTACCACACTGCCAAGTCACGAGCCATAGGAGAAAATAGGGTTTTAATTTTTTAAGGATGAATTATCTCAGTCTGAAAGCAAAAATTCTCTCTTTCAGGTCTCTAACAACTTCTCACAACTTCTATTTGGCCTGGCGTGGGCCTTGCTTTAAAGTCACAGGCTGCACAAGAATTTCTCATCCCCCAGGTTTTTTCCAAATGGATTAAAACCTTTTCTATGGTTTCGCAAGAAGCATTTTTAAGCTTCACGCCAAAAAAAAGCACAACGGCCCTGCTTTCCCGTTGCCACTTAGCTGCCTTCCCGTGTGGCCTTATCCCTTTCCTTCTGTTTCTGACTTTGAGGTCACTGTGTTCAGCTTCGTCCCGTGTGACTTCACTTTTCTTTCCTCCCTGACTTGAAAGAAAAGGTGTCTTTGTCGGTTGCGGTGTGGTGTTTCTTTGGCTTTGGCGAGAGCTGTGCTGGATGCAGAGGTGCCTCGCCGGCCCCGGCGGTCTCGGATTTCTCTCGGTCCCACGGCCTCGGCCACAGGCAGCCCGCGGAGCGGGGACAGCCCTTCCCTGGGAGGGGAGCACCGGCNGAGATCTCCCCTCCTCGCGTGGGCTTTTTATATGCAAAATCGCAAAATCGGTAGGCCAAAAGCCCGTCAATCTATTCAGGTTCAATCTATTACACCATCGATTCTTTTATCAGTGCAGCTCCTTTTCTTGAGTGCCTTGGCTAAAAAGTTTAGTTACATTCTTCATGTTATGTAATGAATGAGTAGATGTGTTAGTATGGATGTGTCTAGTGGCAAAGTCAAAAAACTTGAAAGCATAATGTTTTGCAAAAATTAGGATGATTATAGATTTTTGTGTTTAGATCATGTAAATTTAGGATTTACGTGATCAGTCTGTACAGAGGAATATTACAAGTTAAAGTGGAAGGGCTAATAGAGAGGCTGAATGATAGTGTTGAAGGTGACAAGGAACACAAAGAAGCAAGAAAATTAGATAGTTGAAGAAATATGGAGAGGAGGTATCCAACCCAACAGCCTTTACCAGGGTGGATGGAGGGTGTGTTACTGTTGGGATGAAAAGGCAAAGGGCGATAAAGCGAAGTTTTTCTAAGAGTCAAACAAGTTAAAGTAAGCGTAACTTATTACTGTTTAATATAAGTGTGGATTGGATGACAGAATAACTCTCCTTTTAGCTGTAAATTTTGGAACAGTCTCAGGTGAGCAGTGAAGATGTTTTTCATGTTGCTCACTAACATCTAACCTGAGCTAACCAGTTGCATAAAACTTCATAGTTTACACATCTGTCTGTCTTCTGTGGTTTCTAATGTCTTTTTCATGGAAGGTACATGCTTATTTGAGACTACGTAGAGAGTTGATAAAATTTTTTTTGCAGGGATGTTTACTATATGTTATATTTGCAGGTAATGAAAGCTGATGTTTACATGATTGGATGACAAGCTGTCATTCTAAAATGCTATTTTCATGTTTTTAACTGTACTGAGTTTAAATTTTCTATATTCTGTCGTGCTGTAGCTCTCCAGCTTAAATCACACTAAAAGTTAGCTATAAATGTTAAATTACTCTGTTTTAGATGAACTGACGTGTATTTGCTTTAAACTTTTAAACTTATAAACTCTGAGAACTCATAACTAAAAAATATTCCATTTTACTGTTGATAGTACTATTTCTGCAATTATTTATTATGAAGGTGAACGTCTAAGTCTGCTCAGCATGTTCCTTTGAAATCGCTAAGTTGTAACCGTACATATGCATAAAATACTGCAAAATTTGATTGTCTTTCCTAGGGAAGTTTTTACCTTTGAAGACGATGTTAGGACCAAGATATGATGAACAGGTTGCTGAAGAAAATCGTTTTCACCCGAGTATGTTATCCAACTACTTAAAGAGTCTCAAGGTAAAGTTAAATTTTCTAATAATTGAAACATTGCTATCGTTATTAGTGTTTACTCAAGTGTTGCCTTTCTGATTTAAGGAAAAAGTGGTCAATGGCCTTGTTTGGGACACCTGTACAGAAAATTTTGTTTGTTTACTTTTCCAGGTCTTCTCTGCAATTAATGGATTTCCAAAAGTATTTTCTTACAGGTTACAATTCTGGAGACTAAACAAACCCAGCTCCCTCAGCTGTTCCTCATAAGAGACCATTCATTATCCTTGTCGCCCTTCTCTCCCTCCAGCACCTCAGTGTCCTTTTTAAAGTGAGGGGCCCAGAGCTAACCACAGCACTCGAGGTGTGGCCTCACCATTGCTGAGTACAGGGGATGATCACTGCCCTGGTCCTGCTGGCCACACTATTGCTGATACAGGCCAGGATGCCACTGACCTTCTTGGCCACCTGGGCAGCACAATGTTAGCTGAAATTGAGCCCATGTCTCTTTCTGCCGAGCAGCTCTCAAGCCACTCCTTCCCCTGCTTGTAGCACTGCCCGGGGGCTGCTGTGACTCAAGCGCAGGACCTGGCACTTTGTCTTATTGAACCTCATCGCATCCACCACTACAGACTTCTGGCTCTGGCTCACTTCTTCATTCTCTGTTTTGCCCATTTCTATCAGCGTGCTTCAGTTTGCTTGTTGTTCTGCACTGTAGCAAAACTGTGACAATAAAGGTGGGGAACGTAGACCTTTCCAGCCTTTCATGTAGGTCTCTGACGTGTTGTGCCCAGTCCAGTGCATCTGGAGACGTGAGAAATGGGATTTTGAGCCTGCCAGGCAGGCTCAAAAAATAATTGGTTATTAAACTTTATATAGAAGTTTAGTGCCATTTGTTTTGATTGTGTCTATGAGATGAATCATGCAAGTTTTCTGTGGTTTTTTCCATTATTTTTTGCTGTTGATCTAGGTTAAATTAATTCTGAATTTGTTTAACAGTATCAGACCTGAAACATCAGAAGAATTAGGTGACTGAAAGATGGGAATCTTCATTTTATTTGTCTTACTTAGGCTTAGGTATGAAGTAGATGGTGAACTACTCAGTGTAGCAGTGGTAGAAGTACCTGTGCAGTAATGCGATAAGAAAGGACTATCAGTGAAGCATGTGTGCCTGTTCTCAGGTGCTTTGAACTGGTAGGATTTTTCTTGTTAGAGTTCTTGCATCTGTGCTTTTATGATCCACTCTAATCACAGAGGACCAAAGAGAACTCTCTGTGAATTAAATGGAAAGAATCCTGAGGTTTGAAATGTTCCCCAAAACGAAATTCAAACCAGACGAGGTTAAATGTTGATACCATAAAGTGGATGTAGTTTATTTAACAGTAAAAGAAGCAGAGAAAGAAATAGAAAATGGTGGGAGGGGCACAGGAAGAGTGACATATCACCCCTCTGTGGCTCTCAGTGAGTTCTTGCTGCTCCCCTCCATCTGGTCTTCTTGGTGGTGAGGGTCCACCGCCACAAAATATAGAATCAAGTGGTTTAATATACGTTTGGGCCAGGTGGGAACACCCAGGTGCTCCCCCTGAGCAGAGGCAAGTTTGACACCGTCCCTTGCAAGGCTCTGGGTCAGTTGCATCATTTTGCATCCCGTGCAGTGCTCTGGTGCAGGGTCTGGGGAATCATTCAGGGGGCCTTTGATGGACCATGACACCCCTTCTGCTGTCCCTCACGTGCATGTCCTGCAGATGTGGCTTGCCTGGGGTGGGGGCCCCACAGCTGAGCTAGTTTATGCAGGGCATTCACTGCCTCTGCCCAGAGGCTACACACCCAAAACTTCGCCTCTTCCCCTGGGTTGCGGGACAGTCCGTGCAGAACTGGCAGCAGATAAGCCTGGGGCTATGGCTCCACCCCGAAGCTGCTGGGCTTAATTTTGTGGAAGTATTTTTCTCCCCCAGCCCAGACCTGAGGATAGTGTCACTTTTATCTTATCTCAGATCAACTTACAGTCCAGGGCCTGAGTCAGGGGGCCCATTCAGGGTGGGCTTTGGTGGTGCAGCTTTTGTTTGTGTCACTTCATTATACAGTTTTAATGGACAAAAATCTTTCCTAAAAATGTTTAAGCCATAAACTATAATATTTTGGTCTCTGACATGTGCATCTAAATTCCACTTGAGTTCCTCTTTTATGTGTTGTTATTTTTGACTCTGACTGGATTTGGTAAGCATACCTGGAAATCTTCCCAAACCAATCTTCTTCATGGTTTAAAGTAATTTAAAATTCTGTGTATACTTTGAAGTTACAGAGAACTTCACAGCCTTACTCAGAATTTCTAAATGCTTGCTTTCGTAGTGATTTGCCACCAAAAAAAAAAAAAAATCATAGTGAGACTTTGTAGCCTTCCCAGTAGTCACATCTATCAGTTCTGTGGTAATGCTACAAATTCATCATATCTTGAGGGACATCAGATTATTAGAATTTGATAGTAAAATTAGCAGCATGAGGATCCCCACTTATATTTCGGTAATTTTGATTACCAAACAGAACATAAAATTTCTCTCAAACTCTCTGTTCTCGTCAAATCTATTACATTGTATTGGACCCTGGCATTGTTGATGAGTGTTTGCTATTTGAAAATATATACTTTTTTTAATTTGCCAAGTTATGTAGTGGTTACTGGAGTGCTCTATTTGTAGATCAGCAGTTTACCAACAAGCCAGCAATGAAATAAATGTGAAATTAAGGAGCCCTCAAAGAGTGAATTTTCCCACCCAAGGCTAAAGTAACTCACTATGCATGGTTCTTGTAATTTTATTGCAGTGTGTTTTTTACTGCTAGTATTTTGCAGAATGAATTACTTCTGAAAACTGATTATTACTTAAGTCCATATAATTTAGCTTCCAAATAAAAGACTTCAGCAGAAACTTTTACATCTGGATTTCTGTAATAGAGAGAGATTGCTGTTACCACAGATTTTTGAAGGTACTGATTCGGCATTTAACACATCTGTCTTGGTGGAACTGTCTCTACCAAGCTTCCTGTGCGATTCCTTTTCTCATGGAGCTTGTTGCTCAAAATCTGAATGTTAGAAACTGATTTGCTTAGCCATGGCAGCCCCATTTTTCTTCTAATTGCCAATAACTTGAGCAACAGCATGAATAATTTATTTATTTTTTTATTTATTTCTTGAGTAGGTAGGTTAGTACAGGTAATGTTCTATACAGGTAGATTTATTTCTTCTTTATTTCACAAAGAGCTAGGACATTAGTTAACTCAATGTTTGGGTAATTAGTATGCTCAAGTTACAGAATTCCTGTTAGGAAAACTACTTACAAATTTTCAGCCACATTATTGTTTTCACAGATACATTCAATCACTGATCTAAACTATTTTCCTCTAATTATAAATGCAATAAAAAATTCTTGAGACTGGAGTGAATTCAGTGTATTGTAGTATGTTCTCTCCTTGCTAGGGAGGGTGTTTGCAGTCTCCAGTGTCTAAAGAGAAACTTCTGGGGTCGTACAGGGGAACCTAGCAAAGCCCATTTAATTGCACAGCAGCAGAAGAGCATGTGCATAATAGCTGGAGATACTGAATGTGAGGAAGTGAGGGGAAGGCTTTTATTTTGTTCCAGTGGTACCACTGGTTTTTTTTGCATGGAATTTTTGAAAATCATAGTTGTATACTTTGATATGTTATATAATCCCCCTGGTCTTTAAAAATTTCTTTATAATTTCCTTGTGCTTTGCACTCTCTAAATTGTAGTGTGTTATGTGCAGTCAATCCCATGGACTGAGAATGCAAATAATTAGACTTTCTGTAAAGCAGGGAAACTGCTTTCAGGCCTTTTATGCTCTGTACGCCATAAATGCTTTTATAACTTTGGATAAATTACCCTGGATGCCTGTTTGCCTTACTGCTCCGTGAAATGTGTGAGGAACAGTGTCACTTCACCGGAGCTTCAGTTGTATATGATTGAAAGGATCTGTAATAATGGCAGAAGAATAGCAAGTCCTAAAGTCCTAAATTAAGTAGTCTTGGAGATATTTGCAAAATGCTGAAGGGAATGGAGGAGGAGGAAAGTAATCATTGAATTAATTGCATTTGTATAATTGCTACAGAATTAATAATCACTGTCTAGGATGCTGTCAGTCTCCATGTTTAGCAGCTCGGTTGACACTTTATATTTGAAGGTTCAGGTGGTGTAACATTGTTTTCAGGTGGACCCCCTTCTGAGGTAGTTTGTATTTCTGCAAAACACAGTAATAAGAGTAAATAAAGTATTCTGGATACAATATGCAGAGTTTACAATGAGAAATTCAGAACTGATCTGGATATTACTTTAGAAGTCTTAATGCTGTTGATGTAACATCATGATGCTTTTTAATATTTGATTAAAAAAAGTAATATGAAAATATATAAGTATTACAAACATATATAATCAGAGCTTTGAATACCATGGAGAACTAGCTCTGTAGATAATAGGAAATTTTCCTTTAGGGGTCTGCTAAACAACATACCCATCTACAACAGCTGTTTCTGAGCTGTATTATGTTATAATTGGATTTTACCTTTTCTGAATTATATGGAAACGGTGTTTTACTTTGTAATTCTTCCAGCAGCACTGCTAAATTGTTGCAGGTCTGTTGGTGCTACCTGAAAGCACATTGCGGTTTTTGTCCAAAAGCAATTGCTTGCACTTAAAAGACAGGAGACCAGAAATACTTTCTTTGCACAGATGTGTTAGTGAGCTGTTTTTGCACAATAATACTGGTAGGTTTGTTGTTGGAATTTTTGTTTGGAACAAGGATCAGTAGGATATACTTTGATACTGTGTGTGTTTTGTGCCACCCAGTGGAATTTCTGCTTTCCAGCCATCTTTTTAAAAACGTAGTTATTTCCACAAGACTCTTTAAAAGACCTATTTTACAACTATAAAAGCAAACACTAAAAAGTAAGTTGAAGCACAAGGGGACACATTAGGGGAGACTGGGCAAGGCATCCTGGATTCAGGTACTCCCTGACGTCTGAGTGGTTGACACTGCCACCTTAACTGCTGACAGCATCTTTGAATATCTGAAGTTGTTTTGCATTTTAGCTTTAAATAAGATGTTCTTAAGAATTTATTAATTTGATTAATTTTAAGCTTGAAAATGTGTTCATTGTTTTACATTGTTTTGCACTCTAATAGATAGGTAAATTAAAATGAGTTATTTTTTCTGAGAGCGTATTTATATGTAAGTCTCAGTGGTTAATTTTTCTTAAGGCACTTTCACTGTGGCAGTGTTTAGTATTGCTCTACTTTTCATAAGAGCACTTGGTTCCATCTTGTTTGTCTTTTTAAACAGGTTAAAGTAATTCTTTACCGGACTTCCCTGCTGTTAGCAGATCTTTCTTATTTAGAATCGTTGGTTGGAGCAAACTGAAGTTTCTGAATTGATGACTGGCGCTTATTTAGACACCAGCTTTAACAAAGAAATACAGATGGCTGTAATTGTGGTAAAATACAGATTTTACAAACAAATGCAATATTTAATAATTTTTAAACTTAAAAATGTAGCCTGTGGTTGCTTTTATTTGTTATGTTTTTAGCTATTTAGTATTTATGCACTGGTATTTGAACCGCATTTATATGGGTTTTCTGTTTTTTTTTTTTTNTGGTAGACTTGACCAACACCACTAGATTCTATGATAGAAATGATATAGAGAAAGAGGGAATTAAATATATAAAGCTCCAGTGTAAAGGGTAAGTTGTACGCACTTTTAAATTATTTATTTGGCTTTTAATTTGAGAGATCACACTGAAGAAATTAATTTTTTTTTCTCTTCTTCCCTTTCCCCCGGGTGTCTCCTAATCCATGTTTTCTTGTGCTTTTCAGGCATGGTGAGTGCCCTACACCTGAGAATACAGAAACATTTATCCGTGTATGCGAACACTTCAGTGATAAGAATCCTTCAGAGCTTATAGGTGCGTCTAATATCCATCTTGCACCCATCATTAGTTTTTACTCTTAGTTTATTTCACAGTTGCTCCTAACTGTGGTCTCTCACGCTTAGAAGTCTGAGCAAAGGAATTTCCTCAGTACAGTGTTTATGCATATAAAAATTTGATTGCTTTTATTGTGAAATTAATATTTCTTTTTTTTACGGAAAGTAGTATATTTCTGTATCCATCAATTTGATAACAGCTGTTGACTTAATGCAGAAAATTATACAAGCCCAAGAGCTGTCTACAAATACACGATACACCATGGTTTTGTAACTTCTGCTGATACAAATGCAGGTTATGTATTGTGTTGACGTTGGTGTTTACTGGTTTACTTGAAGTCATATTTGGTAACTGAATTATCAGAGATTCTTTAACAAGTCTCATGAAACTGATAGTAGATACTAAGCTAAGTTTTTCTTCTGTGGTATACTGTCTTGCAGTGAATATTTGAATGTTCTAAGTGTACTTTTTTTTATCCAGAGAGAAAGAAGTTTTGAGTTTGATTTGTGTCCCTTCTAGTTTTAATTAAAACTATTTTACTCTGATTTTTGTTAATCATATTAATGTTCATCTCTATCTGCAAACTGTCAGAGACAAGAAAATTCTTTGCAGGTGAGTTTCGAGAGTCAGAATGGGTGTTGCCCTCAATCCCCTTGGATGATACTTTTGCAGCCTTCTTGAATCTGAGTGTCTCTGAGACTTAGAAGTACATGGAACAGTTGTTTGTGCAGGTGTCATTGCTAAGAGCTTGGTAAACTAAGGTGGTATGTTCGTGTGGTTTAGGATTCATCCAGATACATGGTAGGATAGCTGAAGTTGCTGGAAGGGACCTGTGGAAATCAGCTACTAAGTTGCCCTTCTTTAGAACAGAAAGCAGCTTCCTCAGGACTATGCCCATTTGGCTTTTTGACCAGCCTCTAAGCCAGAAGACTCCACAACTTTTTCCGGCAGCCTCTTCCAGTGTTTGCTAACTCTTACAATATACAGGTGGTTTTTTCTCATGTTGAAATAGAATTTATTGTATTTCAATTTGTAGCCATTGCTTCTTGTTCTGTTGCAGGATACGATACTACTGAGAATTTTTTTTTTGAGTGCTTGAGAGGTTTAATTTGGTCACACATTTTTTCACCTAGTTTTCTATTAGGTACTTTGTTACTTCTTCATTGCACACAGAATGCAGTTTAATTTGAGACTGTTGTGGTTTAACTTTAGCCAGCAGCCAAGCCCCATGCAGCTGCTCCCCCACCAGTGGGACTCGGGAGAGAAGTGGAAGGATAAAGGTAGAGAACTCATGAGTTGAGATAAAGACAGTTCCATAGGGAAAGCAAAAGCCACACACACGCGCAAAGTAAAACAAGGAATGAATTCACTGCTTCCCATGGGCCAGCGGGTGTTCAGCCATCTCCAGGAGACCAGGGCCCCATCATGAGTAACAGTGACTTGAGAAGACAAATGCTGTCACTTTAAATGTCCCCCCCCTTCTTCCTTCTTCCTCCCTCTTCATGCACTGAGCATGATGTTCTGTGGTCGGGAGAGTCCCTTTGGTCAGTTTGGGTCACGTGTCCTGGCTGTGTCTCCTCCCAACATCCCAGGCACCCCTAACTTCCTCACCAGCCTGGCAGCACGAAAAGCAGAAAAGACCTTGAGTCTGTGTAAGCCCTGCTCAGCAATAACAAAAACATGTCTATATCATCAACTCTATGTTCAGCACAAGTCCAAAACACAGCCCTGTACCAGCAACTGTGAAGAAAACTAACTCTGCTTCAGGTGAAACCAGCACAGAGACCTCTGTGTTCTTCTGTGAACACAACTATGTAACACAACTATGTAACACAACTATGTGATTTAAAAAATAGGGAACTGCTAAATGGGAGTGAGTGGGACCAGTCACCAACAGTATTTCAGAAATTACACCAGAAGCAAGATATTGTTGGTGACTGATTCCACTCACTTTTCATTTAGCAATTCCTTGTTTTCACTCTCCTTTTGCAGTTCTTCCACTTGGTCCTCCAATAACATTTTAGAACTTGAAAAAGTGGTTATAGTCAGTAATTTATATAGTGCATGGATAACATGGTGATATCCTGTAAGTAGCAGACCTATTTAGCTGATATTTGAAGTTACAAAATGCCATTTTTAGTGTTGAGTCACTAACCTCTTGGCTTTGATAAATTTTGGAATGTTTTTCCATTACTTAGATGTTTCACCTCTGTAGGGGAGAAAGGTCACTTAGAAAAAGCCAAGGAGAAAATAGTATGTTGAGTAAAATTTTGAAGAACATGTTGTTTAGGCTTTCATAGTAAAAGAGAAATGTTTGAATTTTCCATTTCCCTTCCGTGAATTACTGAAATTTGTTGTTTTGGGCACTTGTTTCCTCTGACAGAGTATTAGAGGGACTGGTGTGGAGGGTGCTTTTATCAAAAGTGAAAGCAGTCTACAGCAGTGATAGTACTGCACCCTTAGTGATTTTTCTCTTCCAAGCCATTGGTCTCATGCTGAAATGCTTCTTATCTTTGTCATGTGTATAAAATTATTGACTTAACCTTCTTGGCAGCAGTAACAGCTGCAGGACTTAGTGATAGTAATTGTGTGCAAGTTCCTTCTCAGTGTCAAGATCAGATATGAAAAGAGACTGAAATGTGAATGATAAGTGATCAAAATTTTCAATTAATCTAGAAAAATATACAGAGGAAACGTTTTTTTTGCAGCATGAAGGACAAGAATATGCCTGCCAGCCTTAAGGAAGGGACATGCAAAAATTTTGCTTCAGCAGAAAACAAAGGAGAAATGATTGCTAGGGATAAATTATATATGGAAGCTAAAATTCATTTAATTTGATGCAAGTTACACAGTTTTTAGTATTTTTAAATAGTTAGAAATGATGAATCCAAAAAATTCATTGTAATTTTTACCTTGCTTTATCAAGAAGTGAAGCTTGGTGGGGCACGCACAAAACCTGATCCTGTTACAGTTAATACATACTTCTTTTTACCCACTTAAAGTTGTGGGTCTTTTTTCATCTGTCTACTTTTTGTAGGTACTTTCTGGTTCTCCAGTTGAAAAAATTCATACTTCCAGTGTAGAGGAGTATAAAGAAAAAAGATAGATATTCAGATTTTGTTTGAATACGCATCAAGTGAATTGTTGCTAAACTTACTTTACTAGCTGTGGTAGAGAAATGAGGAAATGAATTAAAGCTTAAGTGGCTTGCTTCATGGTGTTGGGTGCCAGGTCTTGCACTTCGGGTCACAACAACCCCAGCTACTGCTACAGGCTTGAGGAAGAGCAGCTGGAAAGCTGCCTGGCAGAAAAGGACCTGGGTGTGCTGGTCTACTGACCATGAGCTGTCAGTGTGCCCAGGTGGCCAAGAAGGCCAGTGTCCAGAAGGATTAACAAGTAGTTGTTCCCCGGTACTTGGCACCGGTGCTCAGGCATTGACATCCTGGAGTGTATACAGAGAAGGTCAGTGGAGCTGGTGAAGGGTCTGGAGCACAAGTGTTATTAGGAATGGCTGAGGGAGCTGGGGGTGTTTAGCCTGGTGAAAAGGAGATTCAGGGATGACCTTATCACTCTCTACAACTGCCTGAAAGGAGGCTGTAGCCAAGTAGGGGTTGGACTCTTTCCACAGGCAGCCAGCAACAGGACAAGAGGAAATGGCCTTAAGTTACACCAGTGAGGTTTAGGACATTAGGAAAAATTTCTTCACCAAAAGGTGTCAAGCACAGGAACAGACTGCACAGGGAAGTGGTTGGGTCCCCATCCCTGAAGGTATTTAAAAGCTGTGTAGATGTGGCACTTAGGGACGTGGCTTGGTGGTGGACTTGGCAGTGCTGGGTTGTATTCAATGTACATAAGAGTCTTTTCCAACCTAAATAATTCTATGATTCTGTGGTAACAACTGAAAAAATGTTAAGAATAATTGGTCTTGCTGTTAATGGAAACTGTAATGATACTTGTAATTTAAAATTAAGTAGGAGGAAGAGGCAACACCTTGCCTGAATCCTTCATGACATTTTTAATAGCACAAATTTTGAGGCTGGTCTATGTATCACTAGATGGTGCTGTTGCCTTGAGAGAAAAAAAATGCAGTGCATTTGCTGTGTATACCTCCTTTCTCTGGGGGATGAGTTCAGTAAAATAGAGGCTGAAGACTTAATTTTCTCACATTGAAAAGATAAGTAATTCAAGGTGATTATACTGTTGTATAGTTTTCTTTTTGTAGATTCTTTTTTTTCAAAATTAGTAAGTCTGGTCTTAGCATGGTAGTAGCAAATTTTAGGTAGAATTATGGTCTATTGGCACCCCTTTGAATTTTGAGGTAAGGTAATCTGAATATGATTTTTTGCCTGATGGTATGAAATGAATGTCATGCTTGTTGAATCCACTAAAAGCACAATTAATGAATTTTATTATATTGCCTTCTGACAAGCATTTGAGCAGATTTGTGAATCTTATCTGTATTAGCCATATTTCAATCACATTAAGTTAATGCTCTTGATTGGGATGAACGGAAGTATCCTATACCCTTGCTGCTGCTAATTTGCAGAAAGAATGTAATAAATTGCCTTTTAGGCTTATGTGCCTTACGTGGTCTGTGCTGCCATGATGGGAAGGGGGATAACCCTTTAATGTTACAGATGAAGGTGAAAGGATCCAAACCCACACTTTCAATAAGAAATATGTTTGTTAAAACCACTTGCAAGTGACTATGCCCTTTTCTTGTCTTTTCTAGGTGTCCACTGTACACATGGTTTCAATAGAACTGGATTTTTGATCTGTGCCTTTTTGGTTGAGAAGTTGGACTGGAGGTAACTTTGAATGCTAGTTCCTGGGGATCTGTGAAATGTGGCCAAAGGCTTCTTCAGTATGTTTCACTCACTGTCCTGACAGCTATGCTAATGTATTCACTATCAGTTGTTTTATAGGTACCTAATAATCTTGAGCAGACAGCCCATATTAACGTTTTGCATATCACCCCTTGGTAGCTTAGCCTGTTGCAGTCAAGAATTCCAGGTCAGGTAAGTCAAAGGTCAGCTGTACCTGCTGTGTAGGGCCTTTAGCAGTGTATATAGTGTATTGTGTCTCTTCCCCTGACGTGTCCCACATTTGATGTAAGAATGTAGAGTTCAGAGATTCCTGAAGGATTATTTCCCATACTTTTTCATCTTTTTCATGTAGGTGTGTGTGTAGGCTTTTGGGCTTTTTTTGAGATCTGAAGAGATTAGCTAGAGCAACAGCAGAGTAACGTACTTACTTCTGAAGGGTTGGGGGCAGACAAAGTCCTTGTTTCCAGCTTGTTTTTTGACTAAGTCTACAGCATGCTTCTATACAGACTCGCCCATTTTTTCTGTCTTTTAAAAATGTTGGTGCCTTCATATATAGTAATTATCTTTTTCAGATAACGTTAGTGTAAGAAGAAACCCCAACCCCCAAAAATGCCGGTACCATCCTAGTGGACATAACTTTTGCATAACTTTTGTTTGGTAGTGTTTACAAAACACAATTTCCTTCTTGACAGAGTCCCATGAAAGTCATGTTTCTTGACAAGCCAGTTAAGCATTCTGATGATACTTCTTGTATGTGGTCCTTTAAGCGAAGAAAATTCTACTCCTGTTGCAGGATTTTCTTGTGACTGCACATACAGTTATTATGCTTAGTATACATGTGCAAGCTGTTTGCAAAGAACTAGGTCATTGCTGTCTGTTAGTAAACTTGGAATAAAGACATTGGAGTAATGGAGACAGAACACCTTTGGTAAGGGCTGGCTGAATCTTTGCAGGATCCTAGCTGTGTATAGGAAGTAGAGACAGATGTCTTTATAGTATGATTCTAGTTGTTCCTGTGAATTAGAAAATTTGTACGCTTTTAATCAAACAATTTAAAAGTAGCATGCAATAATTAGACTTAGAATTGATCCTTTGTTCTGAAGAGGAAAGACAGTTGAATCTCTTTGGATCTTCTGCTTTTATGCAGCTTCTGTTTTCAAAACATGGTGGGAAATGCCTTAAAACTCAACAGCCATGTCTTTTTTTTTTTTTTTTTTTTTTTTTTTTTTTTTGGTTGTTTTTTTTTTTTTTTTTTTTGCTTTGGGTAGTTAATTGTATCAAGTTTCTTCATCTCGGTCAGATTATTTTAATAGAAATCCAGATACCCCCGGTAGGGAAAAATGTCCACAGCAAAAGAAACAATTTTGGCAAGATGCTAGTTAATGCTGAGCATTGTATCAAGATAAATCTAATTTGCTGTATTATTCTTTAAAACAAGGCACTGTTTCTTGCTAATGAGGAAATAAGATCTTCCTGATGGAAAAATCCATCCGTATTCATTCCTTAAGCATATGGTGTAGGAGTATTGCTGATGTATTGTGTACACTGGGGTGTATTTTATAGTTAGTTTAGAGAAAGGCCTGAAAGCTCTCCAGTTTGTGGTCAGAAACCTTACTTGATTCTCTTTTCGATCTTTTGTGGTTTCTCCTCTCCTCTATATAGCAAGATTTTAAAATGTTGGCCCTTGGAGCATCACTGCTCTTCACAGCCATGATAAATGCAAGAGACAATTATGTCCAATGTTTTTAGTTAAGCATTTTCATAGGATCTATGCAAATGGCAACAGTAAAATCCTTGTGCTGAGCTCACTGTTGTATATTTTGGAGAATTTTCCAGTTGGCTGTTTGAGATGCAGAACTGCTAGTTTTGCTTTCTAATTTTTTTTGTGGTCCAGCCTCCAATTTATTTGAGCAAGATTAAGTGTTAGGGGCATAGTAAAAGACTTCTGAACCACAGTGCTTTTATGAGAAACTTCTGGAAAGAGAAGTAATTTAAAAATATTAGGACGATTTTTCCCAGTATGATGACAAAACCTCTAATAAGAGGAAGGACAAATCTTAGGGGAGAAAAAATGTAACCATATTTGAATTTAAGCATTTGCATTTTTCTTCATTAAGTTTGTTGATATGTTTCTTTGGTCTTTTTTTGTGTTCATGCAGTCCTCAGGTCTGCATGTCACCCACTGCTTCTCTGTAGCAATAAAAAAGGTTTTATCTGGGTGATCAGGAGACCACTACTGACTTACGATAAGGACTCAAAGCAGCCCGAGCTGCAGTTACATGAGAACATTTGCAGTAGACTTACACAGAATCTTGTGCAAGAGCAACTGCTACCAGACAGATGTAGGCATGGACTTTCAAATATAAGGAATGTTGTTTTTGCAATCACCACTTCAGAATTTGTATTGATTGTCAGTCCCAATAATTATTATGTTTGGTAAAGCATGACATGACTAAGACATGTAAATTAATCATCTAGAGCGATTTTCAATTTCTTCTTTTTTTTTTACAGTATTGAAGCTGCTGTGGCTACTTTTGCTCAGGCTAGACCTCCAGGTATTTATAAAGCTGACTATTTGAAGGAATTATTTCGTCGTTATGGTGATGAAGATGATGCACCATCACCACCAGAGCTTCCAGAATGGTGCTTTGATGAAGATGAAGAGGAGGATGATGATAATGGTAAAACTGGAGGCCCAGAATCAGAACCTGGATCATCAAGCTCTTCCTTTGGCAAGAGGAGAAAAGAACGCCTAAAACTGGTAATTTTGACTGGGAACTTAATATTCTAATTGCTAAACGTAACTTCATAACCTCATACCTGTCATTTACCTCATCATACAGGCTATATGAGTGTCACTGCTCTTGCAAATGAGGACTAGAAGCATTATCTCTAACTGGAAAAAATCGTAGATCCGTTGTAAACTTTTTTGTATTTCCTATGTGAGCCTTGAACTTCAACATTCAACACCTCAGCTGCTCCAGTTGTAATGACTTAAAAATTTTCTAATATAACAATTTTTTCAGATAGTAAAGTGCTTTTTAATTATTCAGTCTGTGTTTAGAGATGAAATGTTATCAGAGTTGGGTGAAAATAGCTCTTATTTTTTGTAGTCATGTGGATGAAATTCAGAATTTTTAAAATTCAATGCTAATTTTGGTAAATAGTCCTACTTTGGGAAATTTTGTAGGATTGAAGACTGGATTAGCAAAAAGCAATATGAGCTTAAAAAACCCAAGACAGCTTTGAAATCATATTTTGTTCAAAGCTGTTTTAGCTGCATAAGAGGTATGGCTGATCACTTACTGTGATTTTTGACATACATCTGCATAATTCTGATGAAATAAGTTACTGTAGTTACCATAGCATGGAACTAATGCTCAAGTACAAGGAATATATTTGTATCATCTGAAGACTAATGACTCAGTTCTGTTTAAATTCCTGACTCGCTTTTTTATTTGTGAATAAAGTAGGCTAGAATATTGCTGAGTGCAAAAATAGATTTTTTTTTTTTTCTTTGCCTAATACTGAATTATTTTACTTGTGTGCTGAGGTGTGTTTGTTTGCAAGCACTTGGAAATCCTCATACTGAAATATGCTGCAAAAAAGCATTTTGTTGTTACTGCTGCTGGTCAACAAGGTTTACAGATAAAATATGGAAAACATTAGCTTGAAAGGAATACAAAATCCAGTCTAAAGAAGCAAGATAATTTTAAAAGCTTTCAAATTATACCTCATCTGGAATAAAAATTTTCCCACACTGTAAAAATGTAGTAAAAGTATATTCAGGGGGTATGGCCACTTCCTCCATTAGCCTTGCAGTAAAACATTGATATCTAAATATTTTGGGAGGGGCTGGAACCTTAAAGTTGTTTTTTTGGTGTGCCTTCTGATTCATTAGGAGCTGAGGTATTACGATGAATTACAATGACAGCCTCTTTTCATCAAGTATAAAACTCAGCTGGTCTACTTAACAGGAGTGATACTGGCTTCCCAGGCTTTTTCTTTCTGCCACCATAGTTTTGTTGAAAGCTGGAAGCTAAATTATACGAATAAGCATATTAATAACTAAAAGTTAATTCCGAGTTATATAATTTGTGAAAGAAAGAATCATCTAGTTAATATGCGTATTCGTATAATTCAGTTTTGCAGCTCTGAAGGAACATTCTTTGACAAGAAGAGGAGGAACGGGCACAATTCTTTACCATGGTTCTTGGCTGGCAAATGGGACTTCTTAACTCAGTAGAGATGGATACAGTCTATTTGTGATTCCTTGTAAATATGCGATCTACAGGGGGAGTGAGTATCAGGTAAATACCTCTTGCTCAGATATTCTCATTGTACTGTCTAGAGGGCAAAATTTTCAGCATTATGTTGATTTCCTACAGCAGATGTTTTCACCTTTCTAATTCATCTCTTTCCTAAAGGCCTAGGGGTAGACAGTATAAAACTAGAGGTACCTATAGAGATAGCGGTGTTCTGAAATTTTCTCGTTTTGACCCAAATCTTTGTGGAGACACAAGAAAAGTTTAGTAGTAGAGGAGGAGACAGCTCCCAGGCTAGGATAATGAATAGTCAGAAACAATTGCTAGCTAGCCTGTGAATTGAAGTTAGTATGCTGTCTGTTGCTGTGATCCCTGCCCATCTCTCTGCCAGCTAGGGAGTGCAGGAGTCCTGGGGCAGCATTCCCTGTGGGTCCGTAGAAAGAAGAGGGCTGCAGCAGCTCACCGGGGCTTCCAGAGTGTCTCTGGGCTCTGTGTCAGCAGGCAGCAGCAAGCCGTAAGAGAAACATGGTATCGCTCTTGATGGTGAAGTCGGGAGCAGTTTATTTCGGGTCCAGCTCCAGCAAGGGGGAGGGGAAGGGGGGGAAGGAGACGGGGAGAAGATCCAAAAGCAGAAAGAGCCTCGTGCCTCTCAGCACTCCCTTATCACAGTTTCGAAGGGCCCGTGGGCCCAAGGCTTGAACCAATGGAAAGCTCATAGGGGAGGGATCAAAGGCAGAGTTACAGCTTAGGAATACACTATGCATTTTGGAAGGGGGAAACAGAGCAAACCATTCAAAGGAAAATACACAATCACAGCTGTCCATTTCAGAAATCTGATGTGAGAAACTTTATTGCAACATTTTTCATTAAAACGTCCATATCTTGATGTCAAAAAATTTTGACAGCCTTTCTTTCCTGTAGTACAGAAAGTGCAAGAACCATTAGAACATAAAGCCATTACAGTTTCCTTTGTCATCGCCTGAAGGAAGCAGACAGGTACCAGAAAATCTGCTTGTTGCAGTCTGAGGTGCCACACAGGAAATCCAAACAAGTTTTGACTTTGTCAGTGCACGCAGAATTGATTGTAGCATCGAAACAACAGTATTAACCGACACTTAGACTCTCACTTCAGGAAAAAGATACTTGATTTTGCAAATTGGACAAGAAGTTATAATTCTGAGCCAGAGCCTGCAAGCATTTTTTGGGTCAAATGGAACTTCTACTGTTTATTAGGGAATGTTGTCTCTTCTGATCCGACATAAACTGCATATTATGGGGTGTGAGATGCAGTCCTTCTAAAATGAATGGTGACATCTTAAACAGTCTGGAAGAGATGGTGCTTGTTAATGATTTTCTTCATGATTTTGAGTGCAGGTGTCTTGTGGTCGTCTGTGAGACAGAGGAAAAGGATTAAACTGATTTGACATAGCGAGGATAATATTTATTAGTTCATCATCAAAGTACATTGGTTCTAAATACTAGGGACTCAGGGTTTTTGTGCCTAACCAACTCTCTTTTGCAAAGTTTAACCCTTGCACTTATTGTTCTGCCTGTGGCCATCTTGATGGATACGGGAAAAATACAATTTTTTGATTTGGCAGCACCATTTAATGTACTTGAGTATGACTATTATTTCCTTCTTCATGTTAAATGCTTGTTTGCTCACTCTTTCCTTATATTCCATATTTTTTGTACCACTGACCTTTCTTGTTAATCTCTGTATTCTGTTATGTTGACTCATGTTTTCCTGAT
This sequence comes from Dryoscopus gambensis, assembly GCA_013389985.1. Classification (NCBI taxonomy): domain Eukaryota; kingdom Metazoa; phylum Chordata; class Aves; order Passeriformes; family Malaconotidae; genus Dryoscopus; species Dryoscopus gambensis. The sequence goes on from WEIT01000036.1 coordinate 217,899, forward strand.
GCTGTGGTGCCTGTAATTGAATGCAAGCCTCTAGCTGAGGCCATCCTAGTAAGGCTTAATAGGGAGAAATTAATTTCACATGTCTTAAGGCTAATACTTCTGTTTATATATCTCAATATAATTGCCTTTTACAAGGCAGAACAATACTAATTCAGCTTTTGGTCTCTTGCTGCTTCCATGTCTTTTTCTCTAATTATCTACCAGTGTGTTTGTATAATTTCTTATCCATTATTAAGTGTAGAACTTTGTTTATACTGAATTGCACAGTGTTGTTTCCAGCCCATTTTTAAAATTAAGGATAACACTGAATCTTAAACTACCATCCCAATCTATATCCCTGTGACTAAAGTCACAGATGTCACGAAAATAAGAATGCTTATAGGAAGTTTAGGGGAAGTAAATTAATTATCTTATGCCTAAACCAGACCCTGCAGATTCTTCCATTTTGTTAGTGAAATGCTAACTCCTCTGAACCTGGTTTTCAAACAGGCCACTTTTCTGTTTTATGGAAGTTACATCTACCCCATGTTTTCTGAGTTCCTCTATGAGGACAAGATAAGCAAACAAAAGACAAACCAAGGCAAATGCATGCAATTCCAGTTCTGTGAAGCCTGTTTCATTAAACCAAATGTTTAGTGGAACACCTTTGCTACTGAGTGACAGTCGGTATGATTTGTTGTTTCTTTTTTGCTTGTACATGCCAAGAGGCAGTTACTATGACTTGGTCCTGTGTTTCTAGGTATTAAGTCTTAGCTGATCAGTGTAACTCCCTGTCTCTCACTTCCTTCATTTTAGAAGATGTCTCTTCCTGACATGTTTTGGAATGTTTCTTGTCTTCTGGGAGGCAGTTTCTGAGCATATTGGCACTCAGTCAAGTCTGAGTAGCTGAAGACAGCTCTCACCCAGGCCTGGTGATAGCCACTAGGGTCAGGAAGGTGTGTGTTTGGGGCTGTTCCCACTCACCCACTCCTCCAGATGGTGTTTAGGATCTGAACCAACACGGGATGATACACATTGCCACTTCTCCTTCAGCTGAAGTGATGGGTGGAGAAATTCATGGCAAGTGGGGCAAGCTTGATTAGTGCAGATGGTGTGAAGGTTGTGCAGAGTGTAGATACTAAGTGCACGTAGTTTCCTTGGATCCTTAAGGGCGTATAACTCTTGGTTTAGTATCAGTGCTGAGGACTTGACGTGCTCCTCGTGATCTGAGTTCTCTGGAGTCTTTGCACCATGTTCTCCAGTGTCCTCTTTCCACAGACATTGTTAGCTGAACAGTAGTGTAGAAACTGCACAGGTTTAGCTCAGTTTTAGCACCTTATCCAAGGAATGTCCTCATGAAACCTGGAGTGCTAAGCCTGAATGCCCAGGTGACTCACCTTGTTTTCATAGTGCTGTGCCTTAGCTAGTGATTATACTTGAAGCAGATAATCTGCAAGAAACACTTTCAAGCACGAATTTTGTGTTTTATCACTTTTTCTTTTCTGGAAAATCTTTCCTGTTCCCTGCCTGTTACTTCAGTCTTAGCAGTTGTACTGCCGTTGCACTCTGCCATTATTCACAGAGGCAAGGCAGAACCATCTTCCTTTGTTTCCTGGTGCTCTTCACTACTTATCAGAATTCAGACAACGTGCTGGCCAGGCATGAGTAGCTGTCTGCCTCCCTTGCCCACTCACCTGTGTGCTGTTGCACCCGCTGGTGCCCACATAAATAGTGTGGGGTGAGTGACACACAGAGAATCTCAGGGTAATTAAAGTTATGAACCAGTATATTTCATTAAGATATTCTGTTCTCAGAACATGATTTGGTGATGTGACTGAGCCAACCTTAACTGACTGCAGGCTGTACTGAAAACTGTGGTCCTGCCTTCCCTGCACTCCTTGTGTTCCTTCTGCTTCCCTTGTGCTGGCACTAGTGCTGAGTTATCCTATGGTGAGCTAGTTTAGGATACTATTTTGGCAGAAAATTACCAATTTATGATGTTATTTTTGCCAAATTAGTTCCTAAACTTGCTCGAGCATAGAACAGATGAGTGCCACTGTGTGTGGAAATGCAGAGGAAAACACTATTTCTTTCATAAGTAGTATGCAGCTGGATTTGTTAAAGCTAGTTTCAAGTGTTTTAGAGGACAGATATGAAATACTTGTATCTTCACATGCAGGATTCAACAGGTGAATAGTCATGGCTTGATCTTCTTAGTGTGCATTGAAAATTTATTTGAGATTTTGTTGAAGTAAGTCTGGTCAATTTGAGATCTCCATAGAAATCTTTAATTTTGCAGTTTTGTAGACCTGATGGCTTTCATGTGTTGTGTTATACAGGATTTGGTTTTATTCCTCTTGGCATCAAACTTTTTCTAGAATGTACAAGTTATTTTAGAGTTTTATTTCCAGGTTTGGTTTTTTTGTTTTTTTGTTTTTTTAAATCTCTACATAGGCTTTTCTGGGGCATTCAGGATAGCAAGTCCACTTTAATAACCTAGTTTAGATTGAGAATAAAATTATAAACATATATTTACAGAAATACTTTATTACAAACCTGCTGTTTATATTTTCCCTTTTGTTAAGAAGTTTATCCGAGATCACCTTTCTTGAGAGTATTGGCTACATAGTGTAAGTATCTAAGTACTAGCTATCCCTCCCTTACTGTTGCCTTTTTTTAAAAAAAATTCTATTTTTTCCTCATAAATAACTTATTTCAGTTCCTGGATTTATAATATGGCTCACCTGTGAGTTTCCTGGCAAAGCTCGGCTAATGTATCTTGGCATTTGGGGGGGAATCTTTAAGGAATGTTTAAGCTGGTATTGCCCTACCGGGTTGTGAAAAAGACTTAATCTTGTACTGACAGATTGTGATCTGATTTTATGAAGGCTCTAATACTATTTTTTTTTTTTTATTTAGGGTGCAATTTTCTTGGAAGGAATAACAGTTAAATGTGTGACCCAGGTGACAACGCAACCAAGATTAGGAGGAATACAGCAAAAATGTCAGCAGTTCTGTGGATGGGAAGGGTATGGGTATATTTAGAACTTACTGATCTATACTGTCTAGAAGTGTTATATTTTGCAGAATGAAACAACTCATTGTAGAAATGAGAAAAAAGGTGACCATTTTTGGATGGATTGTTTATTAAAAAAAGCCTCAAACACCCTTGGCAATGAAAGTCTTGCACCATACTGTGAAATGGAATGATCAATTTTTGATGTTAAAGAGACAAGATTCTAGAACTGCTTTTCCATTGAGATAACAAAATGTTGGTGTTCAAATTCCAGATGTAGCCTAGTCCAGCTATTTGTGTAAAATTTAGTTCTTTCTCAAGCAGTAGATTTTATTTATACCGCTGCTATTACACTTCAGTTTAGAGGTATAATCCTCATTTTTATAGCCAACTTGGATTTGTGTCCAGTGTTAATGAAAATGTTGGTTTTAATGTCTATGATTCTGAACTTTTCCTTTCCAAAGTTGGTGACCCACACTGCTTCCTAACTTGTTGATGCTTATTGTGCCTGTAATTTTTAATCTGAGTATCTCCTTCTGCAAAGTTAGAAGTTTGAAGTTCCACATAATTTAGTGTTTTATCATAAGCAAATACCCTTGTTCTTATCAGATAGGCTTTTGACTTCTCTTGCAAAATACTTCATTGGAGGAGATGTTCTAACTCATAGTTAACCTTACAGCAAGTCTGGTACAAGGTTTGACTTGAGTCTGATGTAAAAAATGTATTTCCTTGTGTGACTATTTATTCCAGAACCATTAATGAACATGGTTCTTTTTTTTAGGACTGGGTTCCCTGGAGCACAGCCTGTTTCCATGGACAAGCAAAATATTAAATTTTTGGAGCAGAAGCCATACAAAGTTAGCTGGAAAGCAGATGGCACCCGGTAAGTTCATTTTAAATGAAAAAGCACCACACAGTAAATTGGGTAGACAGTTCGTGTTTTCTTGAGAAAGTGAATTTGCTTGTACAAAGGACAAAGCGCAACCACAAAACTGGCTCTAGAGATTAATTTTTATTCTGTATTGGTACCTAACATTTGCTGAAGTTTGTGGCTAAGTTTCTTTCTAGCAGTTGTTCTACACACTGCCTGTTAAAGGCAGGTACCCTTATTCTTCTCCATAACCCTTGCCTGTCTGTCAGCCAGGACTTGCCACCAAGGTCTTAGAATAATCTTACATAACAGTGAGAGTTTGCTAAGATGAAGACTTTATTTATAAAAGCTAAATTAAAACTTATAATTGATCCTTCAGAAGCTGGGTAGTATTAGAAATTTTGTATTTTTTTTTTTTTTATTCATACTGTGATCCTTTGTTCAAACACACAGTTCATGTCACCTAAAGAGTCAATAATTTTATCTTCCCTCACCAATTCTGTTACATTCATTGCAGGGGTGCCTTTTGTTTAATAACAAACTACAACCTAATTGGACTGATTGGACATATTCCAAAGCTTTTCCTGAGTTCTTTATTTTGCTAGGCTTGTTATCTTTAATAATAGAGTATCCTAGATAATGAAAATCCTGGAGAAAATGGAGAATTGGATGTCTTACGAGAATTGCCAAGTGGCTCCGCATGAAGTCAGTCAGGATTCAGCACAATTCAGGCAGAACTAAGCTGTCTTGTATAAAAAAACCCCAATACCTTCAAGTGTCTCTCCACTGTGGAGTTTATGCTTCAAGGGTTTATTGGCTTGGGCTGAGCATGGTGTGAAAAGCCAAAGTAAGCTTGCAGTCAGTATGGCATCCAAGCATTAAGAAATGTCTAGGAATAATAGGTTTACTAACACTGACTGTACGCACAAGCACTTGGATAGTGCAGTGCAGGCGTTCTCAGCGTGGGAAGTTACAGCAATGAGGTGTTGGGAGATCGAGGCATATTCTCAGAGCAATACAGGGCATAGGGCATGCCAAAGCTGCTGACCCTGAACAAATGAAGTCAGCCAGCTTAAACTGACCTGAAAAGTCTTTGTCATATCCTATGTTATTAAATTGGAAAATTGATCTCTTATGTAATACTCTCATTTTCTTACTCAAATGTGTGGATGGGATGCCCATGTTCTGAGTACTAAAGCAATTATGCAGAACATAGTAGTGTACCTAGAAGACTGCCTTTTGTGAAAGAAATTAAAGTGTACATGTAATTTCTTGTAGAAATTTTCAGTATTTTGGACATTCTATCCTGTGTTTTTAGTTTTAGAATGGTGGCAAAACAGAGTGGATGAAGAACAAAACTGAAGGAACTAAATAGCTCTTTTAAATTTTTTCAAAACATCATCTTGTAATAGATGATGAAGATACACAGACTGATAGGTATATTCAGAGAAGAAAATGGACCTACAGAGATCCAGTGTTAATGAAATTACCTTAAGTAATATGAAAGAGAGATTAAAGATGAAAACCTGAGCTATTATTTGGACATTTAGACACTTTGCATTATATGTATCCTAATCAACAATGAAAAATTATGATAATCATTTTTACATTGGACATGCTTCTAATTATTTAGTTGTTCTCCAGTGATCCAGACTCCATATGCAATTAAACAGATTTTCATTAGTTTTTCTGAATGCTTGTGTTGACAGGCGTGACCTTCTTGCATTTAATATTAAGTCATCAGTTAGTGGAGACCCATTTATGGATCCCCTGCTTACATTATCTGGAAATGGAACCCCTGTCATCAAATATCTCTGAAGCTATTCTGTTAAAAGTGGTTTAGATGCGACGGTCTAGACTTTGCCTATTAGAATATTATTAGGCTTGCATGCATTTTTTTTGTTGTTTTGTTCTCTCTCTTTGCTTAAAAAGCACTGCTGTTTTGTCGACCCTGTTGGACTTAGAGAAAAGCAGATGCATAAATAATAACTTTCTGTTATACTTCCTCATTGAAATAAAACATTTTATTTTAGTTAATAGCAGCATTTACTCAACTTAGCCAAACTTCTTAAATTCTACTATTTGTTAAATACCTGTATTTTATTTCTGAAGCAGTAGTTTTTCCGAGAAGTTTTAATGACTGAAGCATTTTTTTATACATTCTCTTAACTGATATGCAGTGTCAGT
>WEIT01000038.1:9785-44429 GCA_013389985.1 Dryoscopus gambensis
GGGGCGCCGTCCCGGCCGCGCTTCGCAGCAGCGAAACTTGAGGGGAAAGGGTCCTGGCTGGGGGCGAGCCCTCCGTTACCCCGGGGCAGACACGGCTCCTCACAGTAAAACCTTATTGGAGTCTTCTTTCCAAACGAAGCGCAGAGCTCAGAGCTTTTCTCGCTGCCTTTTCTCCTTTTTGCCCTGAACTGGCCCATTTTAGACAGAACTCCTATTAATTACCCTGACAGCCTCCCCTGGCAGGGGGGAGATAGCACCAATTCTGAACCTTTTCCACCTTCCTCGCCTTTTTTGTGGGGATACACAGATCCAAAAATCATGTTTCCAAGACTGTGAGAGCTCCAGGGGGCATCCCACATTCTTCCCTTACGCCACGTTAAAGTGACCCTTGAGCTTTACAATTTGTGAGTCCCTACAAACCCTTCGGACAGGGGACCTTAATGTGGAAGAAACCACGCTAGAACTTCCTCCAGGACAACTTTAATATGGAAGGAAACAGGATGGATCTTGCTCGAGGACACCTTTACGAGGCTCTTGTAAAGCCCCTTCCACCCATGACAACAAAGCAACCACTCTCCTCTATTTTCTCTGTGACAGAGCAAGGGAAGGATTTCCATTAAAATTTGCTCCCATCAGAGCTGGCTGCATTAGTTATGATAAGGCACTTTTCCATCAAGGATCAAGGTCTTTATGGTTGCTAAGTAGTGCCTTCATTTTAGCGCGGCTCTGTATGGTTTCGTGCACCAGGTAATTACAGTATTGTGGCGTACACACTGAATATATCTATAGGATACAATGGAGTGATTTAGGGCCCTTCAAGGAGTGTCCCGGGATTCTTTGCAGGAGCAAAATGAAAAATTAAATAAATTCAGTTGGTGTGCTGAAGAGCTTAGAAAAACAAGTCTGTCTGCTTCTGAAAACCAGTAGAACAAGTTTGAAGAACCTTTGGAAGCAGTGAATTACAAATTCACAGAGCAATTGGGAGTGGGGGAGAAACAGAAATAAGATTGGTAGTAAGAAAATGTTGTGTGGTTGTTTTGGTTTGTTTTTTTTTTTTTTTAAGCTTTCTGACTTGGTTCGGTTTTTTTAACCATACACTTTAGACAAATAATCTTCTCTGGGCCTTTTTTTTTTTTTTTTCCTTCCCAGCTGCACCACCCTTCCATTTCGAAATGTTGTGGAAACTCAAGACTTCCAAAACTAATGCTAATACAAGTTCAAGAGACTCTGAGTTGTAAAATATTTTCTTTTTTCTTTTTTTTTTTTTCTTTTAACAATAAAGGGATAGACACAGATGATGTTTGGAGTGATGGGATTCCAGCTCTGGTCTGCTGAGCAGGCTAGAGAAAAAACAGAGGTTGACAAAGAGAAAAAAATGTAAAAACCCCACAAGGAATAATTTCAGATTCAACATGTTAAGAAGCAGGTCTTGGCACAAGCATTAGACTGGTAGGTGACCCAGGGAGAAAAAAAATATATATTAAATTGGACAATGATGAGATGCAGGGGAAAGTGCAACTTCTGCCTTTCTTATGACCAAGACACAAATGAAAACCCAATTTAGATGAGAAGGCACTGTCAGATTTCACAACATCTGGTGTGAATATAGTGAAGCAGGTGGAATAACAGCATGGTTTGCTAAAATCAGATATTTAAATGTACGCACAATGGAGTTATAGATAATAACTGTGAAAATACTTAACCTTTCCATGCTAATGCATAAACCCTACAACAAAATAGGTGACAATAATTTGATTTTAGCGTGGTTCAGAGGACACAAAATAATTAACTCCTAAAACTAACTGGTGGGCACTGCATCTGCGCTACATTTCCCTTCAGGATATCACTCCTACAGCTAACATCAGGAGTATGAAACACTTGTTGGAATTACAAAGGGAAGAAGGAGAGAGGAAGGGAGAGAGGAACAGAAGTTGAAGAAAAATGTGGCAGGCCTAGAGTATAATTAGGCAAAATACTGCAAAGTCCAAAGCATGACCTTTCAAAAAATTTCTATGTACAACCTAAAGGTGAAGGTTGGGAATGGCCTTGCACTGATCCCACATCCCCCCTCCCCTCCCCCCCGCCAATTACTACTAGGAAGCAAAAGCATATAAATACTTCCAATGATAAATCCTTGTCTTTAAAAAACAAAAAAAAAATCTAAAAATAAGCTCAAAGGGTTAAAAACCCAAGGTTGTCATGAAGAGGCGCAGCCGCTTCGGCTGCGATCTTTCATCTGTACACAAGAAACTAAGACCCTGAATTCAACCTTCAAAAGCAAGGGAGGTATCTTGTTATCAAGATTATTTGCATAGTACCTCCTATACCTAACGTGACAGCTCAGATGACATCATCCTGGTGAATTATTATAGCTAAGGGTCAGATATTTCCGATACAATTGTGCAATGTTGTAGTTAATGAGACAGTATCAGGATAAGAACCAAACGTTATTTTTGTGGTTTTGTATAACTCAGTTTGACATAGATAGCAAGCAAGCCGTGATCTAATTGGCTGCAACCTTGCAGGCTACAAGACTGACAGATAAGGCCTAAAAGAAGATGAAATGGAGCAAAATTTCCTATCTGAAAAAAAACCCAACAAACCCCACTCTATACTTTTAGACTCAGTGGTCTGAAGCTGTGGGAACCTTCCTGGTTAACCTGAGCCACACTGAGGCACCTGATTTTAAACGATGGGACATTTGTGTCATGCATGACTCTAGGTATGGTTTTGTACTTACTTAAATGACAGTTAAGGCTGAGAAAAGAAGAAACTTTTAGTGAAAAGACTGCACAAAAGTTGTAGCATTAAGAAGCCTGCACCAACACTGGAAAAACCTGAGGCGCTGGGTTGAGCAAAAATCTTTTATGCTTTCCAAATGATTTGCCACATCTTTTGCAGAGTATTAGGAAAGACTACTATGTGCTTTTCAATTATTTCAGCAGTTTCAGTATGATGTTATTTGGATGTGAAAGCAGGCAGTCCTGATGGACGAGAGAACGTAATGGATCGCAATGAGAAAGGCAGCGTGAGGCTGATCCTTGAAGTCATCAAAATCTGAGCCATCCCGTGTGTACACAAACTCCTTTTGCTTTGTGTGTAGATTGGAGCACTGTTTCCAGTTTGCCTCTGTGGTGTTTGGTGCATGACTCAGCCCTTGCGGGTCCCGTGGTCGGGGTGCACGCACGTCCCAGCCAGCTCGGAGCCGGCGCTGCGCTCAGGGGGAGCGGAGCTGCAAATCCTTGCGAGCTTGTCATGTCTTGGGTAGAGCTTTGGGCAGGCAGTGATTCACATCCAGAAATAAATGTTTTGCAAGGGTGGGCCTGAGGCGTGATTATCTACTTAAACACAGAGTAGTCATTTTAACTACTTTTGTAACTTTTGAGTTACTGATTTTCATGCATAATTACCTTTTAATTCAAATACTTTCATTCTCTGACAGGTAAAGTTAGTGAGGTTGATGGTAAGTAAATATAGCATAGACTTAAGATAACATAGGAACATTAACATAAAAAAAATTTATAATTTCCCAAGCAAATAGTGGAAATCTTATCCCATGAAATATTCAGGCAAAAGCATTCCTCTGATACTGATGTTTCAGGTCTTAGTCCTAAAATTTGTCTAGGGTGAGATGCACTTTAATCTTGGGCCTGTCAGTATCATATGTCTCCACAAAATCACCTGGAAGTCTTGTATGTGGGTGGCCTGTGTCCAGCCTGGCACCCACGGCCAGTCTCCAATCCACCTGGTCATCTGTTGCTCCAGGTCAGAATCCCTCAGCTCCTAAATGATGGTGCTGCAGGGGCTGGATGTCAAAGGCCTCAGAAAGGGCTGATTAGTTCTTAGTCACTGTTATTAGATCCTTCGGAGTCAGCTGGTCACTCAGTCACATACTTGGGAATGGACTCCAAGAGGATGTGCTTCCTGAGCTTCTCAGGAACTGAGCTGAGGCTGACCATCTTGTTCCTTCTTGTCTTTTTTAAAGAGGAACATAATGCAGGTTGGTTTTGTTGGTTTTTTTTCCTACTTATCAGGGACTTGCACTCACAATTTCGATTTTCAATAGATGAAGGCAATAGTGTTCTTTTACATAAGAATATAGCTAGGAAGCATAATAGTTCCTTTCAGCTCTTTCCTCACTCTTCCTCATTACCAGGTAATTTGGGTAGGAGTACTATCTATCCCATCTATTGAAACTGGATCTCTGTGAACAAAGGACTCAAGAATGATTAAGTTGAAGCAAAATTAAACAAAAGATCTGGGATAAGATCATGTGGTGGCTGGAACACTTGGCCAGGAGAGGAGGGAGCTGTATTTACATTCTCCCTCAAAAGGGAATAGTTCCCATTTCCAGGCTGACAGCATTCATTTCTAGGTCATTACAGAACTGCCACCACAACATACTCCAGTTGCATTTTGGTAAGAAATAGCTTTTGTGCTTTGGGTTAGAAAAGGCAATTCTCTGTTCCTTGATACACAAGGGGCAGGATCTGTCCTGTAGCCGCAGAAAAGGGGAAGCAGGAGGTTTGCATCCACATATCCTCATCCTTTGTACAAATACATGTGTGCAATGAATACCCAGCAGTGGTGGGTGTTCATTTTGTAGCTTAATAACAGGATTAAGACAAACTCTAAAGAACTTCTGCCCAAACTCTAAAGAACTTCTGCCCATGTCTGGAAAATATTTGTATCACGTGTAGTTATAGCTGTGCTTGTATCTACTCCTACGTGTTACTACCATCCTGTTGGTATAATTGCTCGTCACTGCTACACTGTCAAGAAAAACACTCTGCCAAATGACTGTGCAAAATAGGGGACCAGTCTAAATGCTCTGAATTCCTTCTGGAGTAGCTTTTTTTCTTGCTCCGTGGTGACGTGAGAGCACCATCCTCCCAATGTAGCGCTGGGACTGCACACTAAATTTAGTCGATAGGCTTGGAGGCACTTTTATGCCTCTTGAGCAAAACCTAAGCATTGGCTCTAAAGATTTGCTGCAGCATCTTTTTTTATATATATGTGCATGGTGTGTACACATGCACACACACAAATATGCATCTACACAGAACTAGGAAGATAGGAGTTTTCTGATTAATGATTGATGCTCAACCTCTCATGCTTACTGGGCAAGGGTTTAGCTGGGTGTCTGGAAGATGCATGGCAATTTTTAGCCAGCTAAATGAAAAAAAAAATCTCAACCAACTGCTTTTTAGCATCCAAGAAATGCATGTTGCTGTAGTGCTCTGGAGTGCTGTTGTCTGTCCAGCCTGTGTCATTCTAATCTCAAATATCTCTGTGCATACAGGAACATGAATCTGCTTCAGCTTCCTCCTGCCTTGAAGTAACACATTACCCAATATTTGTGCAATATGAATTATGGTAGAACATCACTATTCCATTTAATAACAGTTGACAATGCACAAGGCCAGCCAAAATTAACACTAAAGCAATGATATTCTTGAAAACAGGTGCTGCAGTTGATAACTTGTCCTGTTGGATGAAAATATAATTGTCTGTTCCTTGGGAAGGGAAGAATTTAGATACTCTTAAGTGATGGCATGGAAATGTGTACAGAACAGAAAGAAAAAAATCCACAGCAGTAAGTCAAAAGAGAAAACTAAATCATGAAAGTGGCTTTTTATGCAAGTTGGTCCAGAAGTACAGTCAGTAACATTCTCAGACCAGGTATGAAAGAAATTGTTATCTTCTTAGGCAACTGATTCTTATGTGAATATCCAAAATAACTATAATAATGAAAGATGTTATGCTGGCACAAGATTCTTTATAAACCTAGTGAAACTTAACAAAATATTTGATTTATGCAACACGTGAATAAGCTGTGAATTTTGGGAAATTTTTTGTGCAAATAATATAAGTACATACTTTTTTTTTTTAATTATTTCTCACATAATCTCAGTGTTTTCATCAGTCTCTGTTACAGGTAGTGTCTGAACACTTGCCCTGACCTGCTCTCTGATCTTGAGCAACTCATGTCACCTTTCCTGCTTCTATTTCTCCATCAATACAACAAAAATCGTAAATCTTTCCTATCTCCTTTCTTATGCCTGGTCAAATGGCAAGCTAAAGTAAGGTTTGCCAAAATATTTTGTACCACTTCAGTAACACAAGATAAGCATAAACTTGCTCCAGCCAGCTAAGTTTGACTGATGTGTTATTGAATCAGCATAAACTCTTCAGGCTAAACCAGAAGTAATAAATAACCAAAATACATTTTGCTGTATAAGCTCCTATAAACTTCTGCCCTAAGCCTGTAGCAGCTCAAAAGCTTTTATGCAAGAAGGCACACTGTGATACTATAATGAGTCATTTTAAGGCATTTTCTCTCCATCTAGTTTACCCTGGCTCTAGAGTTTCATGTTATTTGTGAATTCATGTGTTTTAAACGCTGCACTGCAATCCTTAGGCAGGCAGGCTGCCCAGGTCGGTTAGCACTGACTGTTGCCCTTCTGCCATTCTTCTCAATTTGTGGGGGCTCTGCAAATCATCACTTTAGAAGTGAGAAAATGGCAGGATTTAATTTTGCCCGTCCTTTTAAACAAACTACACTCACACGGGGAGCAGCCTGTTTCCTTTGGAGCCAGGGCAGCATCCTCCCTTCCATCGCTTTACCTGTAAGACTGCTACATCTATCAAATGCAAATTTGGGCTTATCTATAAGCTCAGCTTCCAGAGTTATCAGCACTTTGGTAAACAATATGGATTGCAATCATGCCCATCTTTATCCCTTAGCAGAAGGCGTGCTCAAAATAGAAAATATAGATCTCCCTTTCTTACAAAGAGACTCAAGGAACAGTGAGCACCTACAGGAGCTCAGTGGGAGCAGTGGAGGAGCCAGGAGCAGAAAGAGCAAGTTCAGAGCTGTCCTGGTGGCCCTTGCTGGCAAAATTCCTCATAGGACAGCTCTGGCCTTTGCCCCTGCCAAACTGTTTCAGCATCTTCCACTGCTCCACCAAAGTCTGTTTGAATAGTCATGCCCATTGCTTGCAGAATTATTTTTGTGCTCGCAAAGTTAGTAAATACAAATAATCAGCATAAACCTAAAAAAATAAAATTGCTATATAAACTATATTTTTTCCAGGCTGAGGCCACTAAGCTCTTGCAGACACTCGGAAAATAAAATTATTCATGACAAATTGTAATCAACAGGGGTAAATATAAAGGATTTTTTAATCTGTTTCACTGCATCTCTGAAACCACTTGATTAGTCCCCTTCTAACACATTTCTAAACACAGATGAGACATAGTGAGATGAGGAATTTTTAGAGCATATTTTGGATAAGTTTGCTTAGATTAATTGCAGATCTTCTGAATCTAGAAGAGGCAGCTAAAATATATCCTTAGAAATGTCCCATTAGACTTTGAAAATAGAATGAGAAAGACAAATTAATGTTGATTGAAAAACAGCGTGTGCATTTTGCATGGAAGTGAATGTAGTTTGGTCATTAGTGTCATTTGATAAGCAGAACTTCATTCCCTTTCCCTAAATAAGAAACTCGCTCTGTTTTTCATCATCCAGACTGTTTATTCTAATGGATTTTAGGAATCCAAAAAAATTGCTTTCAAAGGGACTGAAAAGGAAAGAAACAAATTATGTTTCCTCATGCAACACAGCAAAATAACTTGAAACTTTTACTTGCATCAAAGCAACTAACTTTTCCACTTGATATTTTCCCACATGAAAAAAAAAATTCAGTGGTTTATGGACTAAAATTGAATTTGGTGTGTCGTAATAGGGAAACCAGTTATTTGTGCACCTACCTAATACATATGCCACATGATTTACTGACACATCAGAAGTTAAAGGTAATTCAGGAGAGATCAGAAAGTATATAAAATTGATTCAGGGGCGATACTAGGTTTGAATATTTGTTGGCTGTTCCTACGAAGTATCATAAGCCACTACAACCTGAAATAGTAGTAGTAATACCAATAACAGCAACAGCTCCCACCAGTTTCTTTTTTTGCGGTAATTGACAAAAAATTCCCCTAAACTAACAGATGCAGACTTTTCCAAAGGGGTTTGGATTTCGGTGGCATTTGGTTTGGCCCAGTCAGTGTCAGGGAACCTGGAAAACAAACATGATGATTGCTTTGGAAGAGCTCTTCATCAGCACTGAGCGTGATGACGCATTCCTGGGTATCTTCCTGTTCACTATTAGCTGGTTTCCTACCATTCAACTTGCATTACCCAACACCCTTCTCTGCCTTTTCTGCTGTAGAAATCCAAACTGAAGTCAAAATCTAGGACATGAGATCAAAGGGTTTGGATGCTTACTGTTTCTATGCGTGTGTCATCTTCATAAAATCCTGTTAACGCTCTTGTGACGCAGACAACTGAAATGGAACCTGGGAGAAGAGGTAAAGGCCTGGCTTAGGCAGTAGAGATTTTATGGGGTTGTTTTATGGCTACAGAATACCCGGCCCAAAAGGATTAAAGGATATTTAGATGTGGAGCAAGATTCATCTTCTTATTTTCGTTTTCTCTTGGAAACAAGTCTCATAAAAAAGGTCAAAAAAATACAAATGGAGTTGAGGTTAAAAGAGTAAAAAGCATGAATTTGATGATACAGTTCCTCTGGAAAAAACAAACAAAAAACAAGTCTATTGTTGAAAAGGTGTATTCAACTAAACAAATTGATCAGTCAGACCCATTCACTGATTTATTCATTTGGGTTGGAAAAGGCCTTTAAGATCATTGAGTCCAATCATTATTCACTTCCTTATAGGTGAGCTCCTGAACCTGCAAGAAGACTGGAAAGAAAGCCCAAAGTCCATTTTGCTGCAGAGTCACAAGCAGCAGACAAAAAGCCAAAGATAAACTGTCAGCAAGCCTCTACTCAGTCTTGGCAAAAACCACTCCAGCACTTTAATGCTGAGTATACTTGGAAACATTAAGAGGTGGCACATAGGACCTTGAAGCTGAGGATTTAGCAGAGGAAAAAAAAAATAATGGAAGGATTTAAATGGATTAAGAGGGTAATGGGACCCAGGCAGAAGGAGGTGGAGATAACTTTAGCTGTCTTGTAAATGAGAAGAGGGAGAGATGATAAATGGAGTTCTGAAGCCTCGACAGATTAAATTATCTGGGTGGGAGTCAGGTGTGAATTGCTGGGGAAGTGCAGGGGACTAAAGGGATTTCTGTATTTGCTGGTGCAGGTTAAGTTTCTCTTCAGGTGACACAGTCAGTGGTGGAAATGCTTGAAGCTGTGTCTCGCATATTATCTAAGGCCTGGGGAATAATTCTCAGTGTGAGAACAGAAGGAGCCTTTAGTGTCTCACTGGAGACTCGGTGAAGTGAGACAGAAGGGCAGCACAAAAATGAACCTTGACAAACGTAGGAAAAAGTCATTGGTCACCATGGCAAAGACAATCTTACTATAAAGGACAGGATTGAAAGTAGTCTGAAAATAACTGAGGAAGCTGCCTGTGCAGCAGATAGACATGCACTAGAAATCAGTGTGTATCCATGACACCAACAGCTTTTCAATCTCATTGCCGAGAGCCTCATTTTAAAATACTTTTGCAACTGTTTTCAGATTAAATTTGTGTTTCTCGAGGGGTAAGAATTCGTTTGGTGCCTGGGACTCCACTATCATATCTGCTGTGGTTTTCTGCAGTTTTTAGCAGCTATTTATTTTCTTTCCCTTTCACCATTAATCACTATTACTCTTACAGTAAATCAAAACAAACTGATTCAAGCCAGGTTTATCAGAAGTTCCATCAGGTTTTGTCAGAACAACAGAAAATAAACTCAATGATTTTCTAATTAAGAATGATAAATTATGGCCCTATATGAAACCACTATATTAACTATCCATATTAAGACACTCATTAATGCCATTGCCATAATAGGAAAACAACCATTTCTGTTCTTTGACAAGTGTTCCAGATTTCAGAAATCCCTGAAAGTCAAGGACATGCCTTTAAAGGAAAGTCAATAGCTAAATGTCTGTTTCCAAGGAATTTTAGACTTGTCTGTGTTTTCTCTTGCACTATATTCACAGCATTAAATTCAGTGGAAGAGGATTAAGTATTTTACTACTAATTCAGCATATTATTACTGGAGGTAATAGCATTCATGTGTATCAACAGCTTTATAATCCTATTGATGTAAACCAAAGTCAGATGTGAGCAGTACACAAGGATGGTGGGGACTGCAGCAGTTGTCCAAGCAAGGCTCCATCCTCCTCTCTAGCAGAAATATTTTTTTCACTAATTTCCTACTTGCATTTTCTCCTTGTTCAAGCCATACACAGGGCTGGTTATGTTCTTTAGTGTTTTGCATTTCCAGCAGAGGAAACTTTACCACCACTAAATCCCCGAGTAGCTTGTTAAGGAGCTCGCGTGATTCTTCTAAACGTTCCTCGAGATCCACCCACACCGCGAAAAGTAATTCCCTCCCAGTGAAATCAAATTATATTTAATCTGGAAATTTAATTACGCCGCGGCAATAGGTATTTTTTGAACGCCATAGATTAGGCGGATTAATCAGATGCGCGGGAGGTAGGCGGTTGGTATTAATAAGGCAAAATTTGTTTGCACTATATGTACAGACAGTTCTGAAACTGCCAGCCAAAGCAGAAAGAAAGGATTTGCCTTGGTGCTGTTAATGAGAAGAAGATTAGTAGAAGCTGTGCAGTTAAAACAAAACAAAACTAAACCAGCCACCACTTTAGGCCAAGCAGAGGAGTGCAAAAATAGTGTTCATTTTTAATAAATACAGCATCACTGGCTGCTGACTGACAGCTTCAATGTTATCTCACTATAAATGTATAATAATTAGTTGGGTAATTTGGCTTTCTGAGGAACATTATTAGCTCTATTAGAATTACAATCAACTCAGGAAATCAGATTCCTAAATACTCTGAATCCAATGCCTGTTTTATACACAGCACTTGGGAGGGAGCAGGGATAATGAGCACAAGCAGAGTTAGGAAAATGCAACACAAGTGTTTTGGAAACCCAGACTTTTCCTTAGCTTATGGCCGAACTGGAAGTGTTTCCAGCTCCAGAATGGGACAAGACCCCAGTACGAACTCATTCCTTGTCTGGGAAGCAGCTCTGGGAGCTGGCCCGAGACGCCACAGGGAGAGCGCAGCGGCAGCAGCGCTCGTGGGTACGGAGTCAGAGCAGAGAGTGTGTGTGTGTGTAATTATATTCATGTTCTGATTATAGAGCCAGATGACTCCAACACATGTTGCTGCTGTTCCTGGGAGCATAGAAAATTTGGACCACACGAGTTGCCACAAAAGTATGTAATGGCTGTCATCACTCTGGTTTGTAAGCAAGGCACATTGTCACCTCTTGGAAAACCTACTTCATTAATAATAACATCAGTGTGACAATTCCATTTAATCCTAATGACTTCATAATTATTAATTACTGTCACTACAGAAGCAAAATCCCAGGGAAGGTGGAATCTCAGTCATATCATTCTTCACAGTTGCCAGGTATTTTCGGATTACTTTATCCAAGAAGAAAAAAAAAATCATTTAGTCATTATTTTTGAGAAACAGTCATCATTAATATAGAAAATCTGAAGGAGTCACTGAAGATGCTTCTGTCAGCCTTAAAAACAAAAAAGATTTATAAACAGCATTTCCTTTGGAAAAATGTTATGACTATTCAGTTTATTCAAATCACACCTTGAAGCTGTCAGTGTGTTGAGCACACACATCAAATAATGTTGTTCAACTTTGGACTAAATCCTGCTGAGTTAATAATTAAGCATGATCCTATTGTCAGTGAGTTGCAAATTTATATTCTATTGCTAATAGCATCTATGCTAATTTAAATCTACATTCTCCTGTTTAAGCTTTTGGCACTTCAAATATTTCATTTAAATTAGTGAAATGAAACCAATTTTTTGTTTTAATCAAATTGTTTTTTCACATTATTTGAACTGTGCTCATTGCAATTAGGAAAGGTCCCATTTAGCAAGTCAAGGGAGAAAAATCCAAATTGTCCTCCACACAGTATAATTTTTTAGAGTTAGTTTTTCAAAATTAGGGGATACTTTGAGAGGAAGGATTTCTGATGCATTTCAAATGTGTCAACATTTACATCCATTATTGGCTTTACTCTTTTTGCTGCATTAAACAGAGTCTATATTTAGAGAAGATGAAGCAGAGGGGATGGTCTAACTCCCTGTATTTTTCCCCACACTGAAGAAATGAGCCAGATTTCAGAGGACAAAGATAAAAGTGGATGAAAAATGGATTAAGCTACACATATTGTGCTCAGTGAGGGAGTCTGATAATATATAAATGCCACAAATGCTATTTTTTAATGAAGGTTTAATATTAAAATTGGCTTTTTTAGACCTCTTTGTGGAGGTGGCTTTGAAGAATGGCAGCATTAGCCTGAGGTAACCTTCACCTAAATTTCAGACTTCCACTGATGTTCTTTAGATGTACTTAGTGCCAGAAGAAGGCATGTAAATACAGACATTTAGCACATGCTTATCTACCCCACAGAAGTCTGTCTGCCTGTGAGAACCCAGGTTATTCAAGAAAGAATATCATGGATTACTTAGATACCTATTAAAAATTTGATCCTTAAAGCTGAATTGCTTTCCTTTTGGTATTCAGTCCACGCAACCATTCAGATTTATACATAATAAATATATTCATATGGAAAAACCACTTTAAGTCTTCATTGAAATGTAAAGCCCTTTAAAGCTTCACTTAATATCAAATTTGTTTTGTCATGGTCTATTTATAACACAAATAGGTAAACTTTATAAACTGCTTGGTACGGAAAAAACGATTACTAACCAGCAAGTCTTTGGATGAGAATGAGTGCCCCTTCACACACCCACATCAGCATTGTGAAACTGAGAAATGTTTCTGAAGCAGCACTCAGTGAACACCAGCACACCTTTGTTAATAGATGCTGATAAATGAATTTAAATGCTATGGGTATGCCCTGCAGCAAGGCAGGATACAACAGTGTCAAAAACAAGGACCTCTGCAAGAAACATGAGACTAGAAATGCTGTGACTGCTACTGAGGGCCTGGGGAAGCCTTTTGAGGAGGTATAGGGACCTCAAACACAGGAATACCTGGAAAGATGGGGTTTATGGCCATAAAACCACAAGCATGTTACACGTGTGTCCAGGCAAGAGCAGTGTTCCAAGGCTATTGATGTACTGAGGGTCTGCAGAGTTAGAAAATTGGCAGGGGAGAGAAATTATGAAGCCTTGATAGGGAAAAGTGAAGTCTATACTATAGGACATGAGTGGAATAGCAAAACTTTGCTCTACAGGTGAAAAAC
This sequence comes from Dryoscopus gambensis, assembly GCA_013389985.1. Lineage (NCBI taxonomy): Eukaryota > Metazoa > Chordata > Aves > Passeriformes > Malaconotidae > Dryoscopus > Dryoscopus gambensis. The sequence goes on from WEIT01000038.1 coordinate 23,079, forward strand.
CAGTGGTTAGTAGTAAAAAACAAGGTCCCAGAATGGAAGAATTTAATTACAACTATACGCTCTGTAAAGAGTTCTGGGATGTGGAAGACAGTATAGCAAAAAGGAGGGCAGTATAGGCTTTAATTAAACACAGAGCTGGCCCTCTAAATCAATCATTATTTCTTGGAGGCAAGGACAAGTGCAGAGACGTGCAAATGTGTGAAGAGAATTTTGGGTAACAGCCCTGCAGATTTCTCAGAGGAAAATGCTTTGACAGATGCCGAGTGGGACTGCTTCTCCTTATGCTGAACCCAAAGGCAACAAAAAAATTAAAATTACTTCATAGCATCCAAGAAAAGTGTAAAAGAAATCTTGATGTGTAAGGCTTAGGGTTTATTTTTGCCCCACATTTGGAGCGAGGCATTGGAAAGAAAACAGACTCATAGTCTGATTCAGGTAAAATTCAAGACATTGCTTTGAGCAATCCAGTACAGTTTTCTTCCCATGCAAAGACTCATTCTCTTGGTCACCTTGCATGTTTAACCACAATTAAAACATTGGTCCAGCTCTAGATGCAATTTGAACATGCCTACATCCATGAACACAAGCAGGAACATGTTTCCTGGACTTCAGCCAAGGATCCTAGTCCAGTGCCTTTAGTGGGAAGTGGTCTGAAACACCAACCTGCCAGAGGATGAGAAAGTCTGCTCACTGTCCTTATGCAAAAATCATATCTGAACAGAGTTCCTGGCGATAAACCAGCACTGGGGCTTTGCAGGCAAGCTGACAAAAAGCATTTATTTTTAAACCCTGAAACAACAGGTTCTTGGCCATGACATCTGTAAATGCCTGTCATTTAAATGGTGGCAAAGGGAACACCGTGAAGGCTTGTTACTTGCCAGTCAAGGCTTTGCATCTTCCCATTTCTTGGAGTTACGTTTCTAGTCAGTATTTTCCAGGAACCTTGTCCTAGCATGACGTGACAACACCACAGTCAGAGGTAGCCAGCGGCCCATAACTTGAGGACACCAACCATGACAGGAACAGGCTTTGGGTGGGGAAGCAGATGAGACAGACAAGGCAAAATAATTCTGGCGATGACAGCAGGAGACCGGATGGATCCTGTGAGATAACCATCCAGCTCATAGATTTAAGATTTGTGAGAGGCTGTAGACATGAGAATGACACTGACCTTCGGTGAATCCAACAGAACTAGGCCAAAAATGTGGAAGATTTCAAATCCACTGTGGCTGAAACACAATTTTTGTACCTCTTTCTGGGTCTTGTGAAGGAACAGCTCCACCTGTGAACACCTTCAGCATCAGTTTTCCCGGACAGGTGTCTCTGTACCTCTAGGATGAAAGTTGCTTGGTGCTTTCTGAACAGATCAGAGGGGATCAGAGGAGGGGGCGGGAACAGAGGATAAAACTGGTATGTATCCACACCATATTTCAGTCAGGAAAGGTTATAAAAATGTGTGCACTTAAAATCTTGCCAGCTCTGCACAAATGTATGGTCATTCATGAACATGAAGTACTCTAAGCATGTAAAGTGCTTAGACACATTCTTAAAAAGTTAATCTGTTTGTAGTAAAATGAACCTTTTGTTTCTCACTGACATGAGTCCCGTCTCATGCAAGTAACTGTGTCCAAGAAAAAAAGAAAAACTGCCATTTATTCATCTGTAGGTAAGAAGGCATCTATATTTAAGGTTTTCTGTGCAGTATCTGACATGGGATAGTGGTATGCCAATATTTGCTCACAATTTCTTTGTTGACTCATGTGTCTGGTTGGCTGCTCAGTGTTGATGTGCATATTTAGTTATTGGAAAGAAGGAATTATTTGACTGGACATAGATCTAAGTTTAGAAGACTCCACATTTTCCAGCAAAGCATTTAGCTGTGGGAAAAAAAATATTTGGGAAACCAGTCAACTGCTTCTAGGTTATGCTAAAGTCTTTTTACTGAGGGAAAAGACCTTGAATCAAATGTCTGGAAACAAACCACTCACAACCTTCCTGCAGCTTTGAAGCAGAATGCATGGTCAGGATGGAAGGCAGGGGAGCAAAACGAAACCTCAGAATGAGTTTCCCTCTTGTAGTCATCAAAACCTCTTGCATTTAATTTGTCCCGGTTGCTTTGGGCTGCACCAGCAGTGAGAGGAACCCATTCTGAGGAATCCCCCACTACTGGAGACAGCCACAGATAACATCACATCTCAGTTACCATGACAGATCTTCCAGATCTGCATTTCTGCTCATCTGATGGCACAGATATTCCTGCACCTGCTCTCTCCCACAAACATTTTCCATTCTCTTGGACGAAGTATTCTCTTCCAAACCTGTTTTCACTGTAGGGAACAGAGCTGGAATGCAAAGCCATCACCTCTGGTCAGAGCTGTAGCTGGGATGTGCTGGGTTGCTCTGAAGCAGCACAGACCTACTTGGCTTTAGCAAATGTGGAGTTTAAATACTTTAATAAACATAGTTCTTTTCAAGACAAGTGGCAAACCTAGTCTCCAGTCCCAATGTAAATAAAAAGCAAAGCATACTCCCCCGTTTCACCGTAAATAAAGTAACTGAGGCTAAAACTGAAGACACGCAGAATTCTGTAATATCAAACAACCACCCACAGAATACCAATAGAAACATTTAAAAGAACATTAGTTCAAGAATTGCTTCGTTTTCTCCATAAGAGAATGAAAATGCAAGATAAACCATTTGCCCTGAAATAATTTGTTAATGTAACTTACTGCCTTATCAGGGGTTCTTAAGATAAATATTCTTAGATCTTGACCTTTCCAGGATTTGAAGACTGTACTTAAATCTTTTGATTACTTTTTTCTCCCCCAGAAGAACTGAATCCCCTTGCTATGGTGCGGCATGTGAATTAAGCCTCTCTTACAACTATTAGATTTCTAAAACCATCATTAGACAAGGCAGATTTTTTTTTTTCAAATAGTTGCCAAACTTTAATTCTAATAAGTGTGTCATCTAATGACATTATGTGAAATGCAATGTTGAAATGAGCTTGCTAAATCATTTTAAATATGCCAGCTGCAGTAAGTTAGGCTTTACTGGTGTGGTTATACCCAGCAATTTTTAAGGGGTAAAGGATGGGTAAAGACTAATTTCTGCCAAGGAAAAGCTCCTTTCTTCCTAAGGAAAAAACCCTAAATGAGTAGGAATTAGTAGAAACAGTTACACTTTTCTGCCTTTACCCTCAAGTAACAGGGGACAAAATGGTATTTTGCAGCAATTTTGTTACAGTTAACTGAATAATTTTTAAAGCCTTTTCTTTCCATTTATTTTAATGTCTACAACCTTCATTTCTAACGACCTAGGTTTTATGAGTTAACTTGCAGGGACAGGTGATTTAATGCTATTATATGGTACAAATCCCTTTTCCAGGATGAAAGGAATCCCCAGGGAATAATGGAAAATTCCCTTCCTTCTTTCCTTTGTCCTGTCTGTCTCTGCAACAAGATAAAGTTTCACTTTTCGAAAGTATCTCTGAGAATACCTACGAACACATAAGAAATTAATTAATATTGCACACTGATATATGCTTTAAGAATTATGTATTTGCAGTGTTTGTGTTCTTTTATAACTTCCCGGGGCATACTAGAAGGCCCACTGGGAAAGTAATTCAGGGGAAGTGTTTTGGGATTCAAAAAAAACCACAAAAAAAAGAGAATGGATTTTCTACTTGATCTACAAAGCAAGTCTTGAACATGACTAAGGCACTTAAAGTTTGATTTTTAATAATCTATCTGGCAATAAATTGTATTATATTCAACACGTGGTTCCATTGAAGCGGAGTAAGTATTTTATAGTCAGTTGTAAGAATGAGCTGTTAGGCCTTACCCCACCTCAAACTTAGAGGAAATGAAGAAAAAGGATATTAAATATGAGAAGTTGAAGAGTCACAACAAAATGCAAGTTAATCAGTTTTGTTTTTTCCCTGACATACATATATTAATAATTAATATATATTCAGATTTTCAGATCTACCAGTCTGAGTCACTCACATGAAAGGACCAAATTAAACATCTATTACAATATACTTCTCACTTTTGGTCAGTCAGTATGTCAAACAAAATGATGTTCATTTCTAAACCTGGAATTTTAAAGAAGTTCTCATTTTACAAGTTGAAATTTTGCTGTCAATAATAAATTAAGAGCCACAAAATGTTTCAAGCTGTGTTGTGGTAATCTGCAGGAGCACGTCAAAAGCAATGAAGATTCTTGAATGTTTCTTTTTAAACAACAGTACAAGTAAGCAGAAAAAAAAAATCCAAAAATATCTAAATGGTTTGCTTTTTTTTCATCCTGTTGAGAAACTGCCTGAAAAGTCACATTCTCAATCCATTTGCAAATAACCCCTAGATGGGTTAGAAGGATTAACTCGTGGAAGTTGTATCCTGTACATGATGTAAACCAGATGCAGGTATATTACTGACTTATTTCAAAAGAATTGGGTTTTTTCATGTTATCTAATATTTTCTAAACATTAAATAGAATTTAAAAGGTATGAGTGAATCCAAAGTACATCTGGTAAAATTTCTTTTACTTTTTAATTACCTGCTTACTGCTGGTTCTGTGAGTCCCATTAGATACTTTGTGCTCTTCCATTTTCAGAACTGCCTGGCTGAAATAGCAATGATTAGGCTCTTTTTAAGTGAGTATTTGCTCTTTAGCAAAGTTTCTGTCTTCAGGAGACAAGAAATATTCCTTGCTGAAATTATTATCTTTTGATTAAAAAAAAAATTGCTCATGTGCCTCAAAAAAAAAAAAATCCCCCAAACCCACATGAGAAATTGTCACAGTAATTTTTCAAAAGTCTTATCTGGAAGGTTGAAGAGGACAAGTAACCAAAATGGCAAAGTATGTCATATGACATTGCTTCTGCTTCTTTGGCTGCCTGAATCCATGCTGTGAAATCTTAGGAAATTGGCAGAAATTACCACAATTACATGTCAGAGGACAGCAGGAGGTGTGAGGTGCTCCTTGCCCGGCCCTACCTGCGGGGCTGGGGCAGCAGTCAGGGGAGCTCGCAAGCAGGAAGCAAAGCTCTTCTTTATACCCCTGCTGTGCCCTGTCAGATCCTGGGAAGGACAAGGAGGCCTCGTGCTCGAAGGAGAGTCAGCCCTTTCCTAACAGGAATATTCTAGGCAGGAAGCGATGCCATCAGCTGAAGACAGGCTGGTTTGGTGGGTCCTCCAGGTCCAGGTAGCAGAGATAAGCATCTCAGTGCTCATTCCTCACTCTCCCAGTTTCCACCAGCCCCTGGTCTACCCTGTGCCCCTGCAGCATTTTTTGGGTGCCTTCCCAGGCCAGCTGCAGAGGGCTGCAGAAGCAGCTTTTGGGTGCCTGGGTGCTGGTGGGAGGCACAGCTGGCTCCATATCTGCACTTACATCACGGGAGTCACCAGCCTGTGTGCTCTGTGCACTTCCACATTCCTTTGATTTGCTTACCTCAAATTCAAATTGGAAGCAGCTTTCTGTGTGCTGGCATACCAGGCAGGAAGGAAGATCTTCCAGGGGAAGAACTGGTGGCAAAGGCAAAGTGCAGTCATTCTATCCAAAACATGTGAGGAATGAGGTAATAGGGGCTATTCCTCCCACTCCCCGCAGGATTTCATCAGAACTGCAGCCAGCTGAAGGCATTGATCTCAAGCTGCAGTCCTCTTGGAAGGTACTCCAAAGAGTGGGAAATTCATTTACAGAAGAATTAAAGCCTGTTTCAAACCTCAGCACTTTCCAGTCCAAGCTCTTTTGGCAGCCTTTTCTTCCTGGAGTCACACAACCAAAATACTTTTCCCTAATGGATGCAGAGGGAGATCCTAATTACAAATTTTCTCATTTAGTTTTGCCATCTATTGAAACACAATAGAAACACAAACTAGAAAGCAAATAAAATTGGTGTCCACTGGTTCACGTCCTGAAGAATGGGGAACAAGCCAAGCCACAACTGAAGTGTTATGGCAGAAATGCACTGTTTTGACATTCCACTTACTAGAAAATCCACGTCAGTGACAACGTGGATTGTCACCCCACTTCACCATTTACAGCAAACAACAGAGCAGCTTTCAAAGTCCTGCTTTAAGTCCTGAGCATCAACTATGGGCCTTTTAGTTCATCTGACATGACTGTAGAGTCACAGAACGGTTTGGGTTGGAAGGGATCCTAAGGCCCATCTCATTCTAGCCCCGCTGCCAGGGGCAGGGACACCTTCAATTATCCCAGGTTGCTCAGAGCCCCGTCCAGCCTGGCCTTGGACACTTCCAGGCATGGGGCAGCCACAGCTTCTCTGGGCACCCTGTGCCAAGGCCTCACCACCCTCACAGGGAAGAATTTCTCCCTAATCTCTGAACTAACTTTCCCTTCTTCACCTTAAAGCCATTCCCTCTTGTCCTGTCACTACGTGCCCTGGTAAGAAGTCCCTCTCCTGCTCTCTTGTAGCCCCTTTAGGTACTGAAAGGTGCCCTAAGGTCACCTCAAAGCCTTCTCCCCTGCAGGCTGAACAACCCCATCTCTCCCAGCCTGTCCTCATATAGGAGGTGCTCCAGGCCCCAGTCACCTTCATGGCCGCCTCTGGACCCACTCCAACAGATCCATGACGTCTGTCTGACAACTGCTTTTCATTTCTCTACTTCAGACAGGACAAACATTGCCAAGAGGGTTAAATGGGTGCTTTCACTCAAGTGTAAAACCTCAAGAAATACAGAGCATTGAGCAGCAGGACGGCTGCAACAGTGAGTGTGCAGCACAGCAACCAGGCCTGTAAAGCTCTTTTTTGATCACATACACACCCTCTCTTACTCCTGTATAACACTGAATCAGCTTCTCTGCATGAAAGAGTTCAGCCTTTATTTACAGAAACAACTTCCCAAAATTTTATGAGTTCCAGGTTTAATACTCACATTTTCAAAACCACAAAATATTTTAATTTCTAAATCTCCATGGCTCCTTTTCAGAAAGTGTTCCTGATGATGCCCCACTGATACTGTTTTGTGTTAAGAACATCTTGAAAGAAAACAGTATTTGCCACACACTTTCTGCATGCTTTTGTGTTTGTACTAATCAACCATCTGCACCCACAATCTAGATATTTCCTCTCTCAAATTCTTTTATAATGTCTTATGGTTTATCCAGATGAGCAAATGATGACATTCACCTCTGAACCCTGCTTCTTTTCTAGGAGACCTACAGAAAGCATTATACCTACATAAGGTTTTAAATAATTCTTGGTTTGATTCACCAGTTCATGACATCCGTAGATCATTACTTCATAAAGCAATTTATGGGAATAAGATGTTCTCCATTAGCAGACACAAGTCAAAGGAAAACAAAATAGACACAGAATGAGAAAGATCTTAAAGCTACATATTTTCCAGACAGAAGATGGGAAGATCTCCAGTGGAATCTTGATTTAATTCAAGCACTGGAGACTGCACAACTCCGATTGCTATTTCTCCCTTTCATACAAAGTAAAGCCTTTAACATGACCTTGCGAAAAAAAAACATCTAAAGAGGCTTTTGTCCTGTATAACACAAATAAACAAGATTTCCTATGTTGTGATTATTTTTCTCATTAGTCAGTCTTGACTTTAAAAATAATCAACAAAGCCATAACTTTTCCTTTGATGCTTTGGAGTGAGAAAAGTAATGGTATCAACAATAATTTAATCATGCACTAGTCAACATTAGTCTTTATGTGGTCTGAATTTGCCTTCAGCACACTTCATGTTCCGAAGAGTCACTATGAGGAGCTTCAGAGTTCAAGCAATGTATGGATTCCAGAAAGCTCTTCCTCATGCCAGTGAAAAAGGAATTTCTTCCAAAGAAGCAAGTGGCAAATGGTTGTTCCCTTGGAAGTCCTGTAAGGCTCAAAGTGGAAAAATTGCAATGTAGGATTTATCACCTTGAACGTCAGGGAAACTTTGTTCTGATAGGAGCTTGTTTAAAAAGCCTTTTTTAAGGAGTTACCCTAATTTAGGAAGTCAGGCATAAGATGCTCATAAAACCTTCACAAAATAAGCTGTAATGGTGCTCTTTGAGCTCAAATTGTGTGTGGTATAAGCAAAGCCATATTAAAACCATTCAGGGACAGTAACTTACACAGTCAGCATGTAGGACTCCTCTGCCATCTACATAACATTTAATTTTATCATATCTTCAACCATCCTACCTGGAATCCTTAACCTGTGAAGCCTTGCAAGATGATCTCAGGCAAACAGAAGAAATTAAAGGAATTCTGGGTGCTTCAGATGCATCACCCCTCTAAGTCTGAAAGACCTCTCAGTATCACAGTGGGAGTGCATCAGGACCTAGAGTTTGCCTGGATTTATGGAATATCAGGTCTTGGATCGAAGCAAGAAGTACCACCAGTTCCCCTGCCAATTTCAGCTGCTGGGACTTACCCACCTGAGGGACAGCAGCAAGTTCCTTATTTCCTGATGGAGCTAAACAGAAGTGATGCACCACTCTCACATCCAGAGGGGAAAAGCAGGAGTTTCCAGGGACAAGATAATCAGCATGATGCTCCAGGTACACCAAGCAAGAATTTGGGAAGAGTTTTAGCAGCAGTCATTACTCAAAACAGAGCTAGGGCCATGGTTGGGCTGAAATACCCCCAGGGATGAGGGGCAGGTGGGGGTCCTGGATAAAGTTTTTTGGGCAATTAATGCCTATTAGTGACCTCAGGGCCAGGAAGGGGGTCTTTTAATTACATGAAATTGATGAAGTGATGTGTTCTAATCTTTTTTTTAATGTTTTGGACTGTTTTTCCAAGTGCTGCAGTTTTTGTCCATCCAGTGTGTCTGCTCTGGCCCATCCAGGAGGCAATCCCAAGGAGTAAACCATATTTCCACTGAGTTGCTCATCAGCCCCAAGTGTGTGGAAGCCACAGAAAGGAGAGCAAAACACAAACTGCACCTGTAACATGGGTTTGGTGTTTTCAGCCCTTTTTGTGTCCCGCAAGCAGTTTCTCCAAGACAATCCCATGCATTCTTTTTTTGCCTCTTCAAAATTATCCTGGACTTTTCTGACTGTTTTTTCCCGAAGAGTGGCTTGATCCACAGATAGCAAAGGTGTGCTGCAATCTTGAAAGATGTAAGGCAGTTCAAAATGGAAGAGATTATTTATTGTTGTTTGTTTATTTATCACCAGACTTTAGAAAAGCCTCTTTGTGCTGCCATGGCTTGAGTTGAGGCATTCTTTGCTTTTGGCAAAAAGTGTAAGGAAATTCCCTTTCAAACCTGCCACAGGTCTAAGTATCCCTCTTAAAACTGTCAGTAATTGGATTTTATTGCACAACAGAAATGCTCTCAATCTCCATCTATTTACTGCACTGTAATTAAACTTCATGAAAGACACAAAAAGATGGCAAATATGAACAGCTTAAATTTAAGTGGAATAAATGATGGATGTACTCACACAAAACCTCTAAACTTGTACATTTTCTTAAACAAGATGCTTGTTGTCTCTATAATCTTTAGGGGTTTTTGCTTCTTGTTTTGGTAGTGGCTGTTTATGTAGCAACGTTAACAGACACTTGATCATTCTTCTGATTTTAATTACTCCTGACATATTTTGTTTAAAATTCCACACTGCTGTTGTAAGACAGTTTTACTGTAGACACTGCTTAGTGATATTTCTCCCTGATGAAAACATCACAGTTTGGGGGCCCTTAAGGTCAAATATTTCCTGCTGCAGCTCTGGAAGTTCAGGAACTTCCCACCACATTTATTAGTGTTTTGTTTTCAGATAAACTTCCCACAGAAAAAAAAAAATACAGGCCTTGAAAATTAACTCATGATACGTCGTCAAATAAATCTTAAGGGATACTGTAATGAGGTAAATTGGCAGTTTCATCTTATAATTTTCTTACTTGCTAGTGGAATGCATATTCTTTTTTAGGTTAATTCATTTCCATAGCCCAGTTTCCTCTCCAGTTTTGGAGGACCACAGAATAAAATAGCCTGCAGCTAGAAAAGGTGATGTGAGTTATTGAATCCAGTATTATATTACAAATAATCCCATCATCAACCTTCCATCCCCTTAAACGTGGTGAGGTATAATTGTGGGCAGATGCAAGAGAGCACAAGGGGACAGTTTTGTTCCTTTGTCAGCTCTACAGTGTGAAATCTTTCAAGTTTCTCAGTGTTCTTGACAGTTTTGAGGACACCTGGGACCATTTATTTTATCTCAAGGTCCTCTGAGGATGCTTTGCTGTATTTATAATACAGGAAAAACGTTTTTTGTTAAAGGAGATAATTTCTTCTGCTTTCTGAGACAAATCTAATTTCATTTCACTGGACATTCTGCATTAAATATATTGTTTTGTGTTTTCTGTATATCTGCCATTGTCACTGAGATACAACTTAGAGTGTGAGGTGAGGAACATTCTTTATTCTTCAGCTTGGAGATAGAAGAAAATAGTGGGGCAGAAGATGGGGGGAACGAAGGCTGAAGGCACACACACATCTGGAGGAGAGAAAGGCTGGAGTCTGGTCTCTGCTTCCAATCTGCCTTTTACATTAAAAAATAAAATAAAAATAAAGGAGCCTCCACTTAGGGGGATTCATATTTTTGGATAAATAGACAGATAGAGATCGAATCTTACAGATATTTTACTCTTATAGTCTGTCACTGAGAATGATATTTGTTTTCCTGTATCTTCATCAACTTGAAAGGCAAGTCCCTCGGCCAAGCCGGTTGTTTAGGACCTGTCTAAAGCTGTTTGAACTCCCTGTGTAACAAGAAGTGTCCGGGAGACATGCATTTCACTGAGCATAGGCAATTATCTTTGGATGGGGAGAAAATCCTTTGGAGGCACTTCCCTGCATGGCTTTCTGTTTGCTGTGAGCTTGGAAAAGCGAGATGTCAGTCGGGACCTCAGTGCCATCTGATGGGCCACCTCTCCCGGGACCGATGGAATCTCAGCTATTCCTCTGCACTTCCTTTTTACAAGTCCTCTTTTTCCTTTTTTTTTTTTTTCAATTCAATTTCTCTGCCTCTCAGTACATATTTCAAAGCAATTTCCTAGCAGCATGACATCTTTATGGAATGTACGGTGATCTTCAGCAGGTTCCTGCTATGCTCAGAAGAGGCTGACACATCTCAGCTGGATCTTCAGCTTGGCCTAGATAATGATATTCTGTACAAAAATCTGTTTTCTCGTGGCTCATTTGTGTGTTCACATTTGGGTAAGCAAGGTTATTTTCAGCTGAGGTTATGCAAAAATATTTTGATGAGAAATGCAATTTAGAAACAATGTCTTCACACTGTTAGCATTATCCATTAGAAGACCACTCTGAATCTCATTTTTCCTGAGTATACTCAGATGGCTTGAATAATTAAAAAGCTTAGCATAACTTGAACTTCTGCATACAAGAAGTCTGGAAGAAATTTTATCAATCCGGTTGAGGATCAGAAACAACGTTTTATGGTGAAAATTGTAATTTTGAATAAATATAGCAAACTATTTTTTGGATATTCTATTCATTGATCAGTATTAGAATCATCGCTTTATGCAGACACAAAAGAGTTATTAATAAAATAATAACAATAATCATGATGATAGTAATAAAGATAGTAATAATGACTACAATACTGAGAGATTTCCATTTGCTTATGTAATTGCAATACTTATGTTTGCATACAATAATTTAATAATGTAAAATTCTCAGAGACAAGGTCAGAGGACAATTTAGTGGTGTTAGAGTTAGTTCCTAGAAAAATATGTTGGGGACACAATTATCAACAGATAATCGTAAAGGCTTAACAGGTATCTTTAAGCAAAAGTTACAACAATGTCATCAGTTTCAGTATTTAATGACTTCTGAACACATGGTATCGATTCAGAAATCCCAGGATTTTAGGTTGATTCACTATGACAAGAAATAATGGGATGAAGCTAGAAAAAGAATGAGTAAGAAAAGCTTACCAATAGTAAACTTTTGGAAGCACTGAAATAGGTCATCTGGGGTAGAATATGGTTCTCATCACTCAACAGCTGAAGAAGAGGCTGGATAAACATCTAATGTGATGAATATGAACCTAATTAACCTTCTTCAGAGGAACAAGGTGGCCTGAGAAACTCCTCTCACTCCTAAGATGGTGTATGGTAATTGCATCCTTGCTCTCTACCTGTAATGTTTATCTCCAGACCTGAATCCAGATTTTCACCATGGTTTAAAGATGTTCAGACATCATGTTAGGCCAGGTCTCACCTCTGATAAAGACAGGATTTTCCATGTAATAGGCTGAATTTAGGTAGCCCTGCCTTGGCTCGCCCATCAGTAAACTTAGTTTCAGTATTAAAGAAGAAAATGTCTACTAAGTTGGTTAAAACTTGCTTGAATTAGTTTGCATTTGAGGTTCTCTGTTCTACTTACTCTGATGAACTGATCAAAGGTATGTATTGCTTTGAATTTGCTCATGAAATATGAGTCCTCAACTGGAAAGTTTGGAATTAGCCAAAATATGTGTGGTTGAATGCACCTTTGGGTTCAGTTCAAAGTGAAAATTCAAGGAAAGGTCAGTTGATTTCTGACATGAGTTGGTAAGCTCCAGCTGCAAAGTGTACTGGAAAGGAATCTAGGTCTGAAACCCACCATTCATCCAGTAATCCCAGTGGACTGAGCAGGAGTACTGGCATGGGGTGTGGGTGCAGAGAGTAAGGGTGGCTCCCTAACTTCCCTTTTGGTATTCCTTGCGTGGCCAGAAAATGCACACACAGTACATACAGGTGATTAATGAGTTAAAACTAATTAAAATGTGCCTCAATTTCCATCCAGGCATCATGTCCCTGTCTCTATTCCAGAGAGACCAGTCATCCAAGTAGCTAACTTCAAACTTGCTAAAGCTCCCCACTTGTTAGAAAGTGATATTCGGAGTATTTTTTTCAGTTAATAAACTGTGGAGGCTACAGCAGAGGTAACTATTACTGAAATCTGTTTAATTCTCTTCCAAAGGGGAGTGGTAAATTATGTGGAGTAAAGCAAACAAAAGATAGACTGCTGTGGAAGCAGCAACCCTCCCTGGGTCGGGTGGATTTCCCAAAACAGCTCCCATGTGAGCGGGAGCAGAGCGTGGGCGGATTGCCAGCCTGCCGCAATTATCAACCAAGCTCCGTGACCTGCTGCACCTCACCTAATTGTGTTTTTGATAACAAGATGGAGATATAATTAGAAGTGTAAGAGCAATGAAAGAGATTGTAGGTTTGTTTCACACCTTCTGATAAATAGGAAAATAATTAGATCCAGGATACTGTCGCATAGCATGCTGTGTGGCTGGTTTCAAAAGCATGGCTTTAGAGGAAAGTGGGGTTGTCGGAATGACTGTGGAAAATTGTGTTCAATCCCCAGGCACTTGGAAACATAATTTCATTTTTATATGAGAAATTTTAGCAATAACTGTGGGGAATTTTTACCCATTTGGGGAATTATGCCATTTCTACTTGGTGGAGAAATATGAGTACCTTGGTATGCTTAAAGGAAAAAATAGTGGGTTGCAAAAAATGTCAGTAGCTTTGATCATTCTGATGTTATAAAAAGGCAAGTCTAAGCAATGAATATTTGTTGATTCTTCAAACTTGAGGGTCACACCGAGTACCTGTCTGAAACAACCTTGGAGACCAGTCCTTGTGGACTCATCCTGGTTTTGCTATTGCATTTGACCATGCTTCACTACTCAGCAGGGCAGCTTTGTGGGTCAAAAAAATCTGCAGCTTAGAGGACTTGTTACTTAAATCTACAGACTGGGAATGAGCTGCCGTTTCTCCTGAGAGAAGGAGAGACGCAAAAGATATTTCACCTTTTTTTTTTTTTTTTTTTTTTTGTGAAGCTAACGGCTGCTCCTGATAGCTTCGGAGATCAGTTTGTCTCCTTGGTCACAATAGGTCTGGCTGTGAAAATACCTGTGAAATTACTCCCTGAAATTTGGAGGTAATGGTTGCTTGTGCAGGGGTCCTGTGATGGAAAAAATAAATGAGAGGAAAAAAAAAAAAAGGAAGGAAACATTTGCTAAACCCAAGCATCCCTAGCTATGAACACCCGGCTGTAAAGTCAGAGCGACTTGTCCAGCGACTGTGACAATTTGCAGAATTAGGATATCCAGTCCCCGATCAGCTGAATTGTACTGACAAAAACTGCCTAGATACCGATATGCAATAATCCTTTTCAGCATGGAGATTTAACCAGAAATGACAGCTTTCAAATGCTTATAGCATCATTATCTGTGCCCAGGAATAAGCTTGGGAAAATAACACATGAATCTCTACCGGAGGCAGTTGGAAGCAAGAAACTTGAAAAGCAATTTCACATCGCTAAATTCTACAGAAAAATGCTTTGCCATACACTGTGCACTATGCGTGACCTGCACATATTGCATATGCAGTAAATACATTGGTCACAAGCAAATCTCCTCGTGTTTCCTGCTACATCAGTAAAAGAGATGGGGAGAACAGACAGGCTAATACAAACAAGCATTCTCTCAGGGAGCGTAAGAATGACTTAGTTGATGGAAAACTACCATAGGATCTATCATCTAATATAAATTGTGACTCAAATGTGATTTTTTATCTTGTTTCGGTCATATAGTCCCATTCCATTTTTATACGTCTTACTGGGTCTCTGAGTGTCTCTTGCAGAATGTGATTGTGTGGCATGATAAAATTAAGGACAACAACTCTGCTGTGTCTCACAGCATCTAATATATGGTATTGACAAATTCATCCACCTCAGAAATGAATAATTTATGATCATTTGTACTTTTCTGCTCTTTGTCACAGTTCTCAAAAGGATCAGGAACGGGGCAGGCAAGTCAGGATGCCTTCATTGCTCTCGATGCTGAACAGCAGCAGACCCCAGCTGACAGAAAGTCTGTGCACAGCACTAGTCCTCTCTTGGCTCCCTGCAGTGTCTGATATAATCCCCCATGTGCCAGGATGGATTTCTGATGGAGCCTGGAAGTGGCTAAGCTGTACAGCAGGGTGATGGTCAGAAAGAGAGGGGGGAAAAAAGAGTTCCTTAGGGAAAAAGCTTCAAATGGTAAAACTATTTTTTGCACCTACTTCTTGAACTCTCCTGCCACACTAGGAGTTTACTACAGTGTCACTATAGGCACAGCAATGCCATCATGAGCTCATGCAATTTTTTGCTCACTCAGAATTGCTTGTAGAACCCTCCGAGCCCTTTCCGTGACCAGCCAGGGATAGATTTTACTGTGGTGGCTCTATTGATGGCTTTGAGACTTGGGAACTTGCAATCGCCAAAAGTCTACAAAAGCACTCCAAAAATCACGCACTGACTCTTCCAGTCGTGTTTTCAGCTCACATGCTCTTTCCACCTCTTATTTTCACGGGATATCTGCAGTACAGCTCTTATCTCCAAAGAGGGGGTGAGCTGGCAGGCTTACACAGTTTAAACCTTGCACTCAGCAATTCTTCAGGATCACTTTTATAGTGAAATATGAGCACAGGTTCCCTTTTATTCTTATGTTGCTGGCTTCTGTGGGAACATATAGCATTTTATGGAGGAGATAAATGCCTTGGGACACTATATAAGAACTCAGGCTGACAGATATTTAAATACGTTAACAGAAAAATGGGTTCAAAAATACTGCCAAGCATAGGCTTTGTTCTATACTACCCCTGCATTGCATATATTATTTTTATTATGCTGGACTGTTCCTGGCCTGAATTCCAGAAGGACCCTGCTCCTCAAGTTACATTAGCCCTCTGTACCTCCATCTATACCTTTGCATCCATCGATCCTTTATGACCGTGATCCAAAGAGCAATCAGGAAACCAGTGATTTGATGAGATCACTCATCCCAGTCCCAAAATTCCTAACACAGCTAAATATAGGACCTGCATTCATACAAAAAATGAGCAATATTTCCTGCTCTCCCTATCAATTATGCTATGCATTTCTGGATGCCTGCCACAATCATTTCATGTTGGCTCCTGATTTCCAATCCTGTTTTCACCTGGCAGAGACAAAAAATACATGCCCATAACTAAACATATATTATACATTTATAAAAGCATCTTTATCAAGGTTAAGGAACTGATTGAGTATATTAGAAAATGCCTCACCATATCCCTTGAGTAAAGCTGATGTCATCTTAGTTTAGTAGTTGGGTTTAAATTTGACACTTAATGTCTTGGGAAGAGGCTTTTTTTTTGTTTGTTTGCATTCACTAATGGCAATAGATAATTTAGGAACAGAGAGGCTGCCGTGCAGAATCAGCGCATCAAACTGCAGCCAGATCCTTGAGAACGTGGAGAAAACATCTCAGAGGGATCATGAGTGTCTGAGAGGCTCTTGTGTTAGTAACTCTGCTATTTGGAGATGGTCATAAACTTTGAAGCACTTGCGTTTTTTACAATGCTGTTTAAAAAAAGCCCCCAGAATAGCTCTGCTATCAAATATTCCAATATTTATTTAACTTATGTCCCTATCAATCCACCTTGCCAGATTCAACTTTCCGATATCCTCTTTTATGAAATCTGAATTCTCTGCTTTCCATTTTCATAAATTGTCATAACTTTGAATAATCACAGAAAAAAAAAAAGTAGAAGTTTCTCATATTCCTCTTTACTTATGACTCCTTACTTCAAACATTTCTATTATTGTATCCAGTGTTGTAAAACTTCTTAAGGAAACAGTCCCAATGTTTTAAATTCATTTAAAATGAGAGGTTTTTCCATCCCATTGACCATTCTTATTGCCCTTCCCTCAGCATCTTTCACGTTTAATCTGCAATATCTTTTCTAAAACGACCTAATGAATATTCTACACAACTTTTGTAGCTGAAGCTGTACTCTGCACTCTGATACTATTTTTCCCTGTGTACTTCATCATCTGATCCACTCGTTAAATTAATTCACTTTTGGATGGACATGGCCGCGTATAGGAAGAAAGGGATACCTCTGCATCATTAACCACAGCTGCAGGGTTATTACCAGGTCCCATTCTTAAACTGAAGCTTTTAGACCTAGGCAAGTAAACATTTCCCTCTGGCACTGAACTTTGTCACTTCTCATGTCATAACTTTCCATCATCAGCGAGCAGCCTTCCTCTGCTGCTCACCTTCCTTTCAGATGATTACGAAATATATTAAGCATTTAATCTAACACAGAGCCTTGTAGTACTTTCTTTTGAAAAGTAAACCTAAACCACTACTCAATTTCCTACCGTGCTTCTGAGTCATCAGAATGTTCTGACTTTAATGTGGTAAATGCTCCAGGACAAGATTTTTTGGTAAATCTGTGGCTGTAGTGTCAACCAGGTTTTATTATATGAATTACTTTATTTTTCCAGTTTGAATCTTCTGATAAAAAGTGAGCTGACTTTTTCCTTGCAAAGGCCATTGGTTTAACTCTCTTCTGCTACAATACTAGACAACTTGATATTCTGCTTATAAGTAACGTTTTGACCAGATTTTCAAATGCACAGATGTCAGGGTTACCCACACTAATGCTTTTGCTGACCTCTGAATTACTGTTTTAAACATCAGCTATCCACCAGTCCTCCAAAGTTGTTTTTAATGAGAGATCACATATCTTTGCGAGCAGCTCACCATCTTTATTTCTGAACTCCTTCAGGACTCATAAATGTATGACATCTGCGTATCCAGAGTGATAGCAGGAGGCAGCTTGGGAAAATAAAAGTGAGCCTTGTCTGTAAATCAGCCCGGGAAGGTGCCACCATGTCAATAGTTCTTGGAAGGATTTTTGAAACCTTGCAGTTCAAGTTTTTCTTACCCTAGCATGTGCCAGGCAGTCATAGCTGCTAAACTAGGCTTTATTCTATAATCTGATAATATGTACATTATTAAAATCTAATTTTTAGAAATATTCATTATCAGATCTATGAACAGGCACATATGTAAAGAAAAAGAGAAAATAGGGGAAGGAACATATTCTATACATTTTTACATCTCGATTTCTGTAATAGTGGATTTTTTTTTTTCTGAGAGGTAATGTGAGCATTTTTATCCCTGAAGTGGAAATGAAAATTTTAGCTTTGCATGTTTCTGGGAGGAAGCCTTTATTCTTCAAGAAGGAGAAAACTACAAAAACTACAAAAAGCTGGTGTCAAACAGCACATATCTTGCCTGATTTTAGTAGTGCTAGATGCTCAGTTTGAGAAAGTCTTTCTGTTTAGAGACATCTTTTCTTTTAAATAGAAGGTTGTTTTAAGATCACAACTGTGTCCTGTGCATTCTTTTGCACATTAGGAGCAAGGCAAGGGTTTTTTCCCTTCATTAAAGGGAAATGTAGTTGATTATTTTCCCCTAAGATTTCTTACATCCAGCGACATAGTTTTGAACAGCTGAAGCTGTTTTTATCTCTTTTCTCCTGTTTCATTGCAGGCTGTAGGGTGTGGGATGACTGAGTAACCTCCTCCTGGGAGAGGGGCAGCAGCTTCCCACGTCAGTGGGGAAGGTGGCTGGGGACAGAATCACAGCGAGGAGTAGCAGTGCCGTTTCCCCAGTGAGCTCCTGATGACACTTTTACCCTAACAGTATTGTAGTTTCATTGCTCTCTGTACAGCTCAGGGCTTCCTGGCTGGGTTTCGAAGCTCCCAGAGGACTCTGAATAATATCAGGAGCCCAGAAGACCTGAATATTCAGAGGGCAAGCCTGTGAAGAATCTAGATGCTGGCAGTGCGATTTTAAATATGAAGACAAAATAGACAAGAATAGTATGTGCACGGGAAACATGGTGAAAAATCATTCAAGGCTGCAGAAGTTTGCCTAAGTAGAAGCTGTGGCCGCCCCATCCCTGGGAATGTTCAAGGCCAGGTTGGACATGGCTCTAAGCAACTTGGTCTAGTGGAATGTGTCCTTGACCATGGCAGGAGTTGAAACTAAATTTTCTTTGAGGTCCCTTCCAACCCAAACCTTTCTGCGATTCTGTGATAAAGATACGCTCTGTACAAGGCAGTTCAAACATTAAAAGCAATTCCTGAATCAATGGATTACAATTTTCCACCAAACTTTTTTTTTCCTAGTGGAAAATGATGTTTCCATTTGAAATTTCCATTATTTTAATCAAACTACCATTTTATTCTCAAAAATACTGCCAGAGAGAGTCTGGATACTCACTTTGAGTGGCCTCAGTGTTAAACGGAAGAAGAGGGATGTTTGTTTCAGCTGCCTCATTCTTTGGGACAAATGAAACATTGAAATATTAAAATTTCCTGAGTCTAACAAGTTTTAATTTCACCCTTTTTTCACAGGAAGCAGCTAGATGTGGTCAAGCAGATGTCTGCAGGCATGCATGTTATGATCATGTGGTGATTAGAAAGTCACATTTTTCTCATATTTCCAGGGCAGAACTTCACACATTCACAGAGCTCCAAGAGCTCCCAGTTTAACATAGGATCATAAAAGCATGGAATGGCCTGGGTTGGAAAGAACCTTTAAGACCATCTTGTTCCAAGCCTCCTGCCATGGGGAAAACGTTCCATTAGACCAGCTTCCTCAAACCTCCATCCAATTCTGGCCTTGATTAACCCATAGATTACTTATCCCATAGCTTATTTAATAGTTACTATTCCTTTTGAGACAAGGGATTGACTCCCAAGTAACCACTTCAATGGCTCCTTGAGAATAAATTTTTGGCCAAGCATCTGCGCTTGAGCTGGAAATTCTCAGTCTTTGGCTGAGAATATCCATGGGATGCATTCAGGGGATGCGTTTGGAAAGATGGAATGCAGCACACAATGAGGAGCAGGCTGCAGCCTGAGGCTTTGGTGCCAAAAAATATTACAGTTTGTTCAGCAAGGTCAGTTCAAGGCTGAATTTAAGTGCTCTCTGCACTCAGATAATTTAAACAAAGCTGCTCTAAAGCCCTGCATTTCAGAACAGAAATCCAAAGTTAGGAGATGAAGACCTTTGGGGTTTTGATGCTCTGCAGTAAAGCTTGTGGACTGTTTAGACAGAGCATTTTACCAAAGTCCAAGAGACTGGATCATAGATAACAAATTAAATTGAAATAAGCAGTGAGATCTTACATCTTCTGAATTAGAACTTATGTTAACTATTGCAATAAATTACCCCTAAGTAAGCTTTATTTCTGGTAAAGCTGGAACTGTGTAAGTTGTAAAACATCCCCCCACCTCCTGAAATGCTAGACCCTCTTCTTGAGTGACCGCAGAGCTTATTTCTGCCTGTCACAGCAAGAAAAATCCAAGGTGTTCCTGTTCTGTTCCTTATACCACCTATCCCATTCCCAAGCTGGGTGCAAGCACACAATATTTTTTGAAGTAAAGTGCTAAAAAAGACAAGCAAAATGGATGATTTTGATACTGGGATACTTCGGTGACATTGTAAATACCTCAGATGGGATTTGGGAGCTCGGTAGCAAGCACTACATGCAGGCATGTTAAATGGGAGTTGCAGCTAAGGATGCAAAAAGTAAAAATGAAAGAAAGATGAAAAGATGGGGAAAAGAATAGGAGTTTTCTCTCAATACAGAGAAGCAATTCAACCCCAGGAAGATTGGCCATGATTTTCAGAAAACATGAAGGAATGTGAGGGGGAAATCTGCACTGCCCGAACAGGGGACAAACGGACCTTATTTTTGGGGATGCTGATTCTCCATGTTTCCCAGAAATCAACGCCCATTAAATTGTCTCTGTCTCCAGTTGAACAAGCTCCTCTTGAGGAAGCTGAAATCTTTCGTTACTTGGGACAGCCTTGCCCTGAGTAATTTACTCATGGAAACACAAACCCCCTTACAATGTTCAGGAGCTGAACTTTCATCCTCCAAGTGTGCAGTCAGTTCCTTGACCACGGACTATATTCCTGCCATATAACAGTCCACAGCAGGAAATTAAAGTCGAGTTCATTTTCTTCCCCTTTAATTCCAGAGTGCCCAAAATGTTGCCGTACAGCTGCATAAAACCTAAATTTGATCCTCGGCTGCCTTTCTTCTGTCACCACAGAGCCACGAGATTGAAGACTTTCTTCTCAACTCAGCCACAGCATAGTGGAAACCAAAGAGTGAGCAAATATAAGGATGCTTGAAATAGATTGTGCTTATATTTTTAGGGATGGGTCTCCATAACTCTCCCGGTAAGAGTGAACAGAATCTCAGAGCATCATTGCTCTCTGTTTGTCTTGTCTATGATGCCCTGGGGCTACCTATAAAGTTTTCAGTTTTAAAATTAAATGGTGCTTAAAGTGATGTGAAAAGAGATGAGTCATAAAAGGATGGATGTGTTTGTAGAAAAAGAGTCTTTCCAGAGTATTTAATCATTTCTGTCTAATGTTTCCCCAGTATCCGTTGGAGTGGGGAGCTCTGCTGGGGGAAGCTGACAAAAACTTGTTTATGACTTTTGCACTGAAGCT
>WEIT01000038.1:44475-159014 GCA_013389985.1 Dryoscopus gambensis
GGGAGCAAGATCAGAACTCTCTGTGCAGTAAAGGGAGGGTGTTCCTCGTTTCACATCTCCTCAGAATTGCTCCATTGCTGCCACTGGAGAGGCAGCAAGGAAACACAAAAAGGTCCTGGCAAGAGGAGCTTGTCCCTTCAGTTTACCCTGTAAAAATGCAACCAGGGATTTTATTTAATTATTATAATATTTACATAATAGAAATAATTAAACTTAAATAATTAAATCAAGTTGATAANAATATTTGAGAAAGTAATTGATTTTTGCTGAGCTAGGGGCACAAGCCGGGGTGATGGATGTGTGTTATTGTTGTGAGGAGTTGTTCAGTGCAGGCTGCAGTTGTTAGCAGTTAACAAGTCCATTAGAGGTGCCTTGGAGAGTGCAGTCGACAGACATTTCTGTGGGGTTATGAATGCATGCAGTGTCTGAACGTGCTCCTTGGCTCCTACATAATAAACCTGAGGAAAAATAAAAGCTCTGTGTTGCTATGGTAACCTATATTGATATAAAAAGTGTAGATAGTTTCCTTTGTGGGTGACAGATGCAGGACACTGGTAGCTCAGCCCTTGTCACACTGCCTGGTTGTGCATATGCCACACTGTGTGTTTCTGCCAGCAGTTCTTCACATTTAAAACCCAAATATTTTAGTGCAACATGGCTGGATTCTGCCTTTATTTTTTGGGGGGTGTGGGAGGGGTTTGAGTTCACGTAACTCAAAGCACTGTTGAGGAAAAAAAAAGGAAAACAAAACACAGTTTAGACTTACCCATGGCAACTAAAGTTGGCATAAATATATCTCTATTTTTAAATCATAATACTATGCAGCTCTACAACATATGCTCATCTGGTCGGACACAGCAATAACCATCCAGGCATTGCAAGTGTCCTTTAACTCCTCCCTAGCCAAATAATCCATGAGGGGGTGTAAAGTTTGCCCATGAGGTTGTAGAAATGAGAGGGACAGCAGGAGCATGAGCTGCACCAGCTCCATCAGAATGTTAAATAAAAGCACTGAAAAGGGGAGTTTAGAGGTGATCCATGAGAGGAAAGATGCTGTGAGCACAAGGCCTTCGGTACATTCACTGCTTGGAGTGGTGTCTCAGAGCCAGTGCTTCATTTCTTTGCTGTTTTTAGGTCGACGTGCTCCATCCAATGCCTGGGACACCACTGAGCTCCTGGAAAAATAACCATTTATAACGGCACCATTATGTAAGTTTGGGAGGGTTTTTTTGCATGGTAGGGAGGGATGAAGGAAAGAGAAGAACATGATTAACTCGTTGCTCTTGGGGCTTTATCTTGCTGGGACTTGTTGACCCAATATTTTTCAGAAACAATGAGAAAGTGGAGTGTAATTCTAAAAATTGCTTTGACACTGGTCAGCAGTCACTGTGACAACCAACAACTGACGCTATATTGTGCAGGATACGTGTCTGGCTGTGTTTAACTCTGGAAGAAGTCGAGGATAAAGGGAAAGTAAATCTCCAGAAACCTGGACATATGTGTGAGGGGAAGCCCAGTAATTCAACCAGTATAATTAGTGCTCCAAATTGTGTCAAAATAATCTGCTGGAATTAGGGATGGTTGAAATGGTCAGTAATGTTAGATGTGACTTGCTTGTAGCTTCCAGTTAACCTCCAGCTCACAGCATTGCTTCCTGCTGTCAGAGCATCCTTGTTTCCACGTAAGGAGGCTGAGCAGAGTTCCCTTTATTGATATAAAGCAAACAGCAGAGGTGCTTGGCTTTTTCAAATTAACTTTGCGGATAAGCTGCTCTGCGTTTTCGTTCTTGGTTTTCTTGGTTCTCTTTTTTTTTTTTTCTGACAGTCAAAACTCAAGATGGAAAAAAAAAAGAAAGGGAGTTCAGAGAGAAAACCACAATAGAGGGAAAAAGGTAAATAAATAGGAGTCCTGCTTAATTTAAGGCCCTGACTTTGTATTATCGTGACATAGCACACCCAGTATTCCACATCAGAGAGCTCTTTTATGGATCTTTTTGGGGTAGCTGCTGCAGTGGATATAACATGGAGCCAAAGTAAGGTTTTAAACAGGAATTATTTCTTCTTTTTTGTGGTTTTGTTTTGAAATTTTGTTTGATTTTAACACAGTTCTCCTACTTGGATTGTTTTCTGGTTTGCTTTTTCAGCAACTAGCATGAGACACCTTCCTGTCAAGACATTGAGTGTATTTTCTTTTCTAAGCATAAAAAAAAGAAGAAAGAGACATGTAGAACTGAATTATAATCAAACAGCATCCTCTTTAACTAGCAAGTTGGGTCATAATACAGATATTATTTTAAGTAATTAAAATTCCTGCCATTTCCAATGTCAGATTCAATTAAACTCAGAGGAACACAGAAAGTACAAGTTTGTTATGCTATGGTATAGACATTTGCATTACAAATTTTGCTTTATAGTCAAGCACACACGACAAAAATTATTACTGTTGTTTATATATGCTATGAAAAACAGTAATCCTCTTTTTCAAACACTTTGGAATTGTTTCTCCCCTTAAAGGGACACAATGAAGTCTTAGTGCTCTGTGTTTAAGAAAGCCCAGGCAAAAATAAGACCTTGTTCTCATAAATTCATGAATGTTTAGCTTCGTGTACATGTGCATACCCATAGGGTCTGAAGAAACTACTCATGAATGCAAAAATAACCGTGGGTAGATGAGTTTATAGGACAGGTCCTTGCCATTAAGATAAACTAAGTAATAAAAAAAGGTTGCTCAAAGACGTTCTTGTTAAAATCTCCTCAAGACAGCAGGAATGAGATTAAAAATAGATCATATTTTTAGAGAAGAATAAAGAATTGACTGTTATATTCATGGAAATATATGTGAGTGCACATATATATGTATCTATATAACAATAGATATAATTGTGTCAAGTAAGTGACTGTATAATAAAAAGCATAACATTAAAAAAAGTTCCAAATTAATATTGACTGTATATCTGCTATCAAACTCTAAAACTAGACTAGAATTAATTCTCTCTGCATAGTTAAGAGGGAAAAATATAGTTTGTCTTCCTAGGTGCTGAAGCGGCAGCCTGTTTTATATACCAATACAAAGAAAATTGATAGGAGGAGGGGGAAGCATTGCTTTTATATCACAATAATTTTCAATAATTGCTGTAATTTTCTGGCTGCCTTGCGAATGCCAATTGAAATCTGTACAGCACATGAAACATAATGGAAGATAATTGGAAATGCACTGCATATCATAATCATTGTTCAAGTTATAAAATTACACGGACAAGTCTATATTTCATTGTAGCATGTAATCTATCAAATGGCAGACAGGCTGCATAATGCAGGTGACTGCGATTCTTTTCAGGGAATTGTTAAATAACTGAATGGTTTTGTACAGCAGCAGCCTTTACACAGCACCCTTCCCTGCTGCTGTGTCTGAAGGGTTTTATGCATTGCAGAAAATTTGCTGAGCAGTTTGAATCCCAGGGAGCACAAGGCAGGCCCCTGAATGACCCTGATGAACAGGTTAGAATGTGGCTTATTCCCAACTCTTATATGGATATAAGCTCTTACTTGAGCAAACTCCCAGAATAATCTGACTTTTATTTCCTGAGCCAGGTAGTGAACTGTATTTTACTCAACATTTTAGTGTAGCCAGTGGTATTTCACCTTCACTTAAATGTCTTGCTGCTCTGAATAAATGAAACTTTGCCATGCTCACTGTTTCCCATTTAATAGAGAATATCATCTATCTATCTATAAATATAGATATAGGATGGATTCTATATTGTCTATTGTATATCCTAATCCTCTGTGGTTAAGTGACTGTGAAACTTGGTATGTAGTAAGGGCAACCACCTCTGCACCATGGAACGCCGTGGTATGGATGGCCAACAGGACTCTGCTATTTTTGGCAGTGACTGTTATTTTCGGTGCTCATATCAAAATTTAGATGACAAATAAGACAAAATTCCCATAATCACAGGCAAATATATTAAGCCCTGTCACACAAAATGTCATTTTTCGGACCATTCCCAAACACCAAGCTTGTAAAAAATTCTTGTCAGGTAGTTTAAAGTTACTGTGTGGTAGTGGGTTTCTGAAAAATGAGGATTTTTAATACTCAAAAAAGCAGAATTTGCCGAGTTATCTTCTCTAAAAGGGGTAGGGTTTTTTTCCAGTTGTCATTTTTGGCAGCCTGTTTTTGCGACAGACATTGTAATCGCCTGAAATGGAGTGCCAGAAAGAGACTGATGGGAGAGTCTCAAGGCAGAAAACAATTAGCTCAAAACAAGGCAAGAGTTCCCACACCAATAAAAATTGCTCATTCTCTTGGAATGGCAAAAAACCGTATCAATTTTATTTGTTGGTGAATCAATGGTGCTATTAATTGTTCTGCTGTTAATTGAACAACTGTAATTGTGCAGTCATTGCTGCAGTTTCTTCCCATACAAATTAGTTTTAAAACAGTTTGCCTTGAGGTACACTCACTGGTATCATTTCTCTTTTTAAGCTGGACATGAAAACTCTACTTTTGGTTGGGATCTGGTGAAATTTGAAGCCTCCATAGTTTCATTAGTTTCTCAAAAAGATAAAACTAATGAAAAACATATTTTCTAACACTCCAAACTGTGTATGAAATTAGAAAAAAATATTACTGGGAGCTTTGCCTTTTCATATTTTAGAAGTTAAAAAACGCCCTTGACTGTAAGACCAAAAAGGAGTTGTTACTGTATGAGGTTGTGGAGCAGGCTCTCATAATTAAATTGAGCAGAAACAGAAATCAGCTAAAAGGGAAGGTTTAGATTGCGTTATCTGTAATTTCTGAACAGCAGCCTGAAATGAAGACAGTCCCTGCTGATGTGCTGGATCTGTGTGGGTGGGGTGCCTGGGGACCCAGCTTAGTGCTGCACTTGGCAGTGCTGGGTTAATGGTTGGACTCGATCCTAGAGGTCTTTTCCAGCCTAAATGATTCCATGATGCCATATGAGGCAAAGACAAGAACATCCTCCTCCCAGTGTCCCCTCACAGTTCCCCCACCTTTACTGGACTGATGTGCAGTGGTTGCTGTGCTGCCAGATGCCCTGCAACCTCTCCTGACATGAAAGAGAGCAAGGCAGTTCCCAAACTCCTGGGGTGGAGAAATTAATTTGGACTCATTGAATCATCTCTTGCTTGAGCATTTGTCTGTCCGGGAGCTGGGCCTTGCCTCTTCCACAATCCCTAGTGACAAAAGAGAAGCCATCTATTGATTTCAGCTGGGGCCAAAAGACATGTTCATTTTCAAAATCCTTCTTTAATACAAGGACTGGGCCTGGCATCCAATCAGAGGGAATGGTGCCTATGGAACGGCTTTCTCCCATGGACTGGCAATGGATAAACCTGCCCAGACCAATCGTTGAGTGAGATCTTTCCCAGCCTGATGCTTTCAGGAATTCCTGATGCAGCAGCCAGCAATTCCTCCTGCTCACAAAGAAGCAGACATTTAGCAAAATAATTCGTGGGAAGGCTTGTTTTATCATATGTTTCTTTAGAGAGACAGAGGCAAAGAGCTTTGGTAGGAGAGCCAGTGCTCTTCCAGTGTGTAGGAACAGCATCTTTAACATCCACTGGTGTATAGAATATTTGCGAAAGGTGACAGGCTGATAAAATTTAATCTACATGGCTTTAAAAATATTGGTACAGACTGAGCAATTCCTTCAGCTCTGAGCCTCAACCCTGAACCAGACAAGCATCTTCAGGGTGACAAAACTGCTTGGTGCCTGTGCTTTTGTTCTCCCCTGGAAACGTTCCTTATTAACATTTTCCAGTTTCTGGGTGGATTTTTTTATTTATTTTGCTATTGTGGATATATAGAGACACCTTTTCTGGATGCATAACTACAGACAGCAAAGCCAAATGACAGCAGAATGTCATTACGTGTGATGAAGCAGTGGCACACAACCATTTTGCAGACAGCATTAAAATTTCAGTCATGTCCTGTGACTGGAAAAAAGAGAAGAATTTAAACAGATCCAGAAGTGAGCATGATTAAAGACACAGGGGTCTTCTATGTTAGAAGCAATTTAAAATATTAATATTAATTACATTTGGAGAGGAGGAGAAATATAAACCAAAGGATGATATCAAAAAAGTGAGTCATGAACTCCTATTTTGCTTAATAGAAAACAATTAAATTTCAGAAATTAATTTAGAAGAGATATGGGAAGTACTTCTTTATAGCATTTCACACTATAATGTATCACTCCAGTGTATGCAAATCAGGAAAATATCCTAGCAGAGTTAAATGAATTATCTTTGATTTGATGCAGAATTAATGTTGTGTTTACATTAGCTGGGTTAAAACAATATTACTGAAGTCACCCATCAGCACATTTCACACACAGAGATTGTTTTCCGAAGTAAAAAACCAAAAAAATACAAACCACCACCACAAAAAAAAGCCCTAAAACAAACATAAAAACCCCCAACAGCCCCCTCCTAGCTCCCTCCTCACCAAGTTCTTCAATTTTTATGGCTTGGGATAACACCAAGGAGTTGATATAACACATGTCTTCATACTACAGGTGGAAGAGAAAAATTGGTGTATTCATTTTAGTGCCTTAACCTAGCGGTGGAACTTGCATTCTGGGGAACCAATTCTGACCAGCATGATATGAATGGGAGTTTTACCTGGGCACAAGGGGAAGGGAGTAAGATCCAGCTGGGAACTGTGTGTAAAATGCAAAATAATCCTTATGTATTTCCTCTTGTTGGCAGCTGCCAGCTGTTGTCACAGGGAAAGCCAGAGAAGGTGAATGGGTGGTGCTGACGGGCAGTTCCTTTTTTAGCCAGTTTAAGGGTTGAGTAAGAAAACACACTGGCATGCCATTTGTGGGAAAACTAGTTCAATAACATGTTGAATAATAAAATAAGATTTTCTTTCACTTGGATTTAAAAATCAAATGCAGAAACTGAATATAATTTGTAGCAATGTCTCTAAGGAGTGTCTTCGTAGCTGCATATAGGCCATGCAAAACTTAAGAGTGTGGAACACTCCAGATAGTGCAACGGAATATATTTATGGCTAACAAACTGAATTTTTCCAAATTTGACTGTGCAGAAAGGAGCATTTCCTATTGGGATGTTTTAATTGATTATAGAAAGACTTGCAAGAGGAGTGCCCGGAAGGGATTGTACCTTGGAGTGGCCTAAAATGGGCACAAACAGAAAAGAAAGTCGCTGAGAGATCAACAGGCACAACCCTCCAGTGCTGGGACATAGAGTCCATAAGCTAAAAGTTCTGCTCTGCCTCACATTGCCTTGAATTATTCTCTGCAATAGCTTTTGCCTTGCTTTTTCTTTGTGCTGAGCCTCATTTTCATCAACTGCCTCATCTGACAGGAACTTTTAACTACAAACTACTGGGGTTGTTGTGGGGTTTCTTCTTTTTAGGGGGCTATTAGTGTCAAGCCCAGCTCCATGCCATTTTGAAATTACCAACTTGTTCATCACCCTGAATCCTCTCCTTATGTTTCCTTCTCTGACTCTCATTCATTTCTGCATCTTTTGTGAGCTCATTACTATTTATATTTCAAAGCATATTAAATCGAGATTCCACATGAGAAAAAAAGTAGAAAAGACAAGCCACCCCCAAGTGTGTCTGTATGAAGAAATTCACAGAAACTAATACTATATAGAAATGGTTTGTTACTTAGGAATTAGTGTTCTGTCCTTACTGATTTCTTTGATGTTATTCATGGCCTTGCTAGGAACCAGGATTTTAAACAAAAAACATAGTTATGGTTTATTTTCACTTCAGTGTTTCCCGTTTACAGGATTGTTGCTTCAGATCTTAGAGTGCTTCCATAGGAATAATTAATCTCCTCCTGAGCAAAAAGCGAAAGGGGTCTGATGGCCACCTACTTGCTTTTCTCACACCAGGAGTGTCTGGAGCCTGGGATGGCCTCTGTGATAATTATGGACTGCCTTGGGGCTGTTGTAAATTGGGTTTACCTGCCTGATTCCTCGGGGACTGTGCACACAGCAAGAGGCTGTGAAGGACAGGTGGAGGTTGAGCTATAATCCCTTCTCTCTGGCTGGTTCCCTCTCCTAGAGCAGAGCTGAGATAGTGTAGGAAGAGCTCATCTGTCCAGGGAATTCCCCCATGTTGGGCATATCCCTAGAAAATTGGATTCTGCTGGAGTTTTAGGTTTACAAAGTTATGGAAGAAAAAAAAATCGACTATTGACATCTGAGCATATATTAGCTGAAAAATAATAACTCTTCTCTGCAAGAATAGATTTAAGGAGTTTCCTTTTATTTCAGAAAATTAGAAACTTTCTTCAAGTAGATAGGCTGGTGCTCTTCAAGAGACTGAAGTGCCTCACTCAAGAGAAATGGAGATAATTTTTAAAATCCATGCTGAAACTTTGTTTGTCTTGTCAAGGTTTGTTTTAATCCAGTTTCCTGATCCAACTGAGTGGCCGCCACAAATGCTTATGCTAATAAATTCTAATTCACCTCAGAAATGAGAGCCTAGGGGAGGGACTACTTCATTCAGAAGCATTTGTTTTCCTATTATTTTAAAAGTGCTGTATTTATAAACCATTGTGTACATCACCAGCTGATAATTTTTACAGTGGAGTGGTCTGAAATAAGGAAGTTGTCTGTACAACTGTTTTGTTTGACTGTAAGAACAGGAATTACCAGAGATGAGCAAGTCATTCAGGAGATAAGCATCTTTAATTAGTCTTGTCTGCTTGTTCACCGATAGCCTGTAAATTAATATTTGCAGTTGACTACTGTAGTCTTTTCATCAATAGATGGTTCGTGGACAAACGCACTGTGAATATCTGCTTCTTTACAGCCCAGCTAATGCTTGAGTTATGTAATTGTGATTATCGGATAGGATACTGCCTTTTTCCTGTAGTCTAGTGATATTAATTAAATTTATTATCACAAGTGTTTGGGAGGAGCATTGGGAGGATAATCTCTCAGGAAAGGTAGCCGGAAAGAAAGGAATAGCAGATGCTTCTGTTGTCAAAAGCTGTTTTATGACAGATAGAAAGATGGATGAATAGGTTGATTAATCTACTTTGATTGATCTCGGGGAAATACAGAGCTTCTAGTGGAAAATTTTGGGAAATGCTTACACCACCAGTAAATTTTCGAATCTGCTCTGTCCTACTCCTTTCAACAAGAAGTTGTTAAATTGCCTAATAGAAAGCATACAAAACAGGGAAGGGGACATCATTTACCTGTTAACTTCTCTGGGTGCAATGCTTGCCAGACTCCCATTGGTAGCATTTTCCAGGGACATCTGGGGCTTTGAAATTATGTTCAGATGACACAATCCTAGTTATGTTTTTCGTCTCTCCACACACACAGAAAGTAAACACATGCAGGTGGTTTTGATGCCACTTATTCAAATTAGCATCTGAATTTTTGAACAACCTCTTTATCAGAGCTTGAAGATGATAAGAATCATGTTCTCTTTTTATTCTTTGCAAACATTTTGTAAAGCATCTTTGATACTGCACGTTGTCATCCCAATCAGCAGTATGAAGTAAATGAGTCTGTTTTGGGGATCCAAGATGAGAAATAAATGCTCAGTGGCTTGTCTTTCTTAGTAAACCACCTCCTCTTCTTGGAAATGTTTATGCTTTTGTAGAACTGAGATACTGAAATGTGAAGTACAGGAATGTCTGTTATTTGTATTAAATCAAGGTTTTATTCATAGTCTCACAATAATATTTTTTTATATAATTGGTGCTGTGGTTTTCTTAATAAGATATCTGTCCTTGCCTTCATTTTGAGTTATTCTTGATATGACATCTCTCGTTAGATACTATTTTACTGGCATTAAAGAGAGCACTACTCTGAATTGTGAAGCTGCTCCCTTTGTCATAGTCCCTCTTGTAATATTAATGGCAGTTAAAAATAACTAGTTCTGTTTTCTCTGTTTCCTCTGCCTCGCCTCCTGTGTGTGCTGACTGCATTTTTATTTGTGTCTCAGACAGACTGTATAGGTCTCCTATAGCGATGAATTCACCGACCAAATCTTCCTCTCTTCAGATAAAAACAGTTCACTGCTGAGAGCGTGGTGGAGATTTTGCTTTCATTATTTATGAAAACAATCACGCTGGTGTTTTTCACTTTCTTCTCTCCGGTAAAAGGGTAATTTTGTACTTACAAGCTCAGAATAAGCTTTAGTAAATTGAGGTTGGCTCAAGCAGAACAAGTCTCCTTTGCTTTGTTAGGAAATCTGGGCAGTGGAGATTTTCTAGTGGCCAGAGAATGATGTCCCAGACTATGTACACAAGCAATTCTAGACCTCAGACTGGACATGGGATGTGTCAGAAACGCTTCTGCTCCTGTCCAGACTGGGATCAGGATCAGAATCAGCTGTTATCCCCTGTCATGAGCTGGGAACCGCATAAAATTTCACAGCCAGGGGCTTCTCCTGAGCAGTCAGAGTTCATCAGAGATTGCTGGAGACAAGTTTTTCTCCGAGTTACCTCCAGGAGCACTTCCATAACTGCTAGGGTGGCATTTAGTGACAGATAAACAAACTGACAGCAAGACTCTCTTTGCCTCCCAAACCTTACAGTTCACAGACTACTAGCAGTCACCACAGAGGATGTATGAAATACACGTGAACGAGTGATGTGAGGGTGGCGAGACACTGGCACAGGCTACACAGAGAAGCTGTGGATGCTCCATTCCTGGAAGTGTCCAAGGCCGGGTTGGACGGGGCTTTGAACAACCTGGTCTAGTGGGAGGTGTCCCTGCCCCTGGCAGGGGGTTTGAATGAGATGGTCTTTAAGGTCCCTTGCAACCCAAAGCATTCCATGATTCCATGAGGATGTATTTCTGCATGCAGAATTGAAATGCTGAAATCAATGTTGCAAGCCTAGCTATAATATGCCATTGTCCAGGAATTTTTGGGAAGGAGGACACATATCAGCTATGGACAGAGCTGTATTGTGACAGAACCGGTGCAGTTCATCAGCTTTCTGCTGCTTTAACTCCAGAGCAGCTCGAATAATAGCCAGAGGATTCACTATTCTAAATTGCTCAATGCCCTTAGAGTCCTTCTGCAGTTCTTATTTCAAAAACCTCATCATTTTTTTGGTGTCTATGCATTACTGTAGGAAGATAATATATTTAGAAACAAGGACTTTATTCCGCTGCTTTAGCCGATACCGGATGGCCTCGGTGCGCATCCCTAATCGACGGCTGTAGATGTCTGCAAAACGACTTGAGTATTTCATTTTTCTCCTCCAGACCACAGCCTGGAGTCATATATTCCCCTCAGATATTGCCTTTCCTCACTTGAAACAACCTTCCTATAATTTTTCTGCAGCGGGAATGTTTTAATTGATCTCCTGGAGCCCGTGCTTCCCGCCGCCGCGAAGGCAGCCCTCAGTGGCACGGGCAGTTCATTAAGCCCTTTAATTCTGCCTGCTCTTGTGCTGCCTCACAGAGCCTCACGTTGCCATTTGTAATGGCAACAATCAGCGCTGAGGCAGCCTGAAAGGGGAGGGGGAAGGGCAAGCTGAAGTCTGACACTGGAGACAGGAGACAAGATTGAATATAAATAGATGTGAATCACTATTGTGGTATCACTATTGGAGAAAGGTGTCACTTTTTTGTTGTCGCAGAAGAACCTTCAGCTGCACAAAGGGAGTGAATTCATAGCAGGCACAAACCTCCTTCTGGACAGAAAAAAGAAAAAGAAAAAAAAATTGTTTCTCTATTGTCCAGGTGTGGTCTTCATAGTAGTTATAAATAATATGAACATTGCATACATATATATGTGTGTATATAGCTACAAATGCAAATATATATAAACTCATATAATACACACACATGTATATAATATAAATTCCTTAATGTGTATAAACTCCTTAATATATATAAACTCCTTAATATATATAAACTTCCTAATCCCATGCACTACAGAAAATTTATATCAGTTGGAGGTGGAAACACCCAAACCCTTCTGGTGACACAGACTACAGCTGAAAAAGACCATGCTGCAATTAAAATGGGGTGGTCTCCAAAAAGAAAACCGTATTACTCTTCTCCAGAGACTGAATGTATAAACATTAGGCAGAGAGAGGGAAAATGCTCTGCATGCTGAAGGAGCTCAAGCTTATATGAGAAATTTTAATTAGAGAGCAAATCCAATGTTTCAGTAGGCTGCAATCGCAATTTTAGAATTTTCTTGCTTCAGAAATTCCAAATTTAGCCCTCAAGACATCCACTCTCTCTATAATAAGCTGATGTTGAAAGTTAACAATGAATACATGTAGTAAAGCCACAGAGCATCTAGGAATAGAGCTGATAGCATTTCGCCAAGGCACTCCAAACCCCTCTCTCATTCTCCTCAACTTCCTCCATCTCCACAGGATAGCTCAGTGGGTCAGAGCACAGGGGAGGGCTGAGGAACCACCATTTGAGCAATTTGTGTATTACAGAGCTGGAAGTCCTTCAGCAAGGGCAGCTCTGCTCTGCGTGCTTGAGCATAGATGTTTTAATGCACTGCTGTAAATTCTTACGCCTTGAACTTCAGGAGGGCCCTTGTTACCACGCGCACAAAATAAACCCCAAGCATTGGCAGAGTCACAAAAATTATGTTTTTTCTACAAACAGCAAAAGTTCAGGTCTGTGTGAGCTCGTACCCAACCTCACCTGCAGCTTCATGAAGCCTGTTCTGCACATCTCGGCAGCACCAAGACCCTGCAGGAGCTCTCCCAGGGCCAGCTGAGTCTCTCTCTGATGAGGGGATGAATCCACGGGAGGCTTTGAGCCAGCCTCCACATCCATCCTCCCTTCTTTATGGAAAGGTGCAGAAGCAAGGGACATAGATGAAACTTCTGTGTAGCCCCGTAAGTCTTGGTCATATTTTTTGTCTCTGGGAACTGGTGTTCTTGACATAATTTAAGGCAGCCCAGCTATAGTTTGAAGGGCAATAAAGGGCTAAGCCAGCTCACAGCCTGCTCCTGTCTCTGCATCCTGAGATATTGATGCTGGGGAATGAGACAATGGGGTTGGGGGAAGCTTTCTCATTCCCAGTTTTCCCGAAAGCTCTGTTCACAACAGCAGCATATTTGCCAAAAGATAGGTTATGCAAAATTGGCAAGATGTTTATCACGCTTCAGAGTAAAGTTGCTGTTAGGAAAGCAAATGTAATTAGTGGCTCATTTTCATAAGAGGTGATTTACAGCAAGGAGATGATGCTGTATCAAAAATCTTTGAAGGTTTCACTTTAGTGCATTTCTAAACAGGTGCACTTGTGTCTGATGAGTCCCCTTCTCAAGAGCAGATGACAAGTGAGCACTTTAACAGCAAAGTTTATGCTTAAATGCTTTTTTTGGCCATAGTAAGCATTACTCCTTCCGTCTGGATCTCCTGTGGATGGATGGAGCAGACTCCTCCTAGTCTGGCTCCTTGGTTGTGCAGGGAAAAGGCACTGATCCTGCCGGAATGTTCGGTGGCAGACTGGGCACTGCCACTCCAGTGTGGTGGACTAGGCCTGGTAAAGGATGAGAGGAAAAGAAGAAACAGGAGACAGGTCTGCTGGCAGCTGTCTGATAGTTTGGGTGCATCAACACCGTGAGGCCACAGGTCCCTTGCTTTTGCCAGGGTCATGCCCAGCTGTCCATGTTAAGAGGGAATAACTGTTGCATATCTGCACCCACCAGGGGCTGGAGGAGAAAAACAGTGCACCAAGGAGACAATATCTTTCATGCAGCTATCACACTGCTGTTGCACCTTCCTGCCTCATTTCAGGACAATAAATGTTGCTACAACCTTAGTCTGCCTTTCTCCTTACCCACCACCAGCACATCAACACCACATTTAACTTACATTGCTCTGAATGTGGCGTTTCATCTCAACGAGTTCTTTTCCCTCGTAGCATCTCTTTTATGCTTTGTGGGAGAAATGGTTTTGAACCGTTCCCATTTTCTCCCCATGGCCACGGGCTGTCAGTGTCTGTTGTGGCTCAGAGGGTGTGGGACGAGGTTTAAAGGCAGCCCAGCAAAAGGCTGTCATCAACACATTGCAGCCTCAAAGTCACCCGGAGGATTCCGAGCAGCAGAACAACAGGCAAAGCATACAAGAGGAATGAAGGAGAAGCCAAGCTAAAAATAGCATGTGCCTTGTGAAACCATTAAGTGTGATCCCACCTAGGACACCCTGCTTTCATGGGCACCAACTTTGCTCACAGAGGAGAGGTATTTAAACTAAACTAACCACCAGGGTGCTGTGTGGCTACTGCAACACCCTGGCTGTCACTTTATGAACTGTACATTGGATCCTGATTGCATTTGGATGTGATGTGGTGAGCTCTGTGGGGTTATTTCTCTTCTAAACCTGCAGAAGATCAGGATAACCCAGCAATGTACACACTGGTAGATTTTTTTTTTTGGAAGTGGACCACTACTTGTGCAATTCATCTCCTCATCCCTGACACGGGACTAGGGAAGGCTAACACAGCATTACGAATGTATGGCAAGGAAATAATTTTAATGCTTTAGTTGCATAGAGTGAGAAAGAGGGGAGAGTTCTGGTTAAACAGGATTGCCTTTTCATCTGGAATGGCACATATAGTGCTCTATGAAGCTTGTGACAATTTAATTGTGGCTTTTTTCTGTCTTGACTCAAAGCACATCCAAACTAAAATAATAAAAATTTAAAAAAAGCTGAATGAAATTTTAAAAGCTTGTTTAATGAGACAATTCCTGTCAGAGGCTCCCTGAGTCTTCATCTTCTCCCCTGTGTATGAGTTGGAGTGCTAATGTTTCCGTAACCTTGCCCCTGGTTGCTGAGCCTCTGGTGCAGCTTTGAATTCACTATAGTGAGATGAATGTGCTTCCAGGGATGTAAAAAGCCATTAATACCCAGCCAGGTCAGTAGGGTATTTATACACAGCATTCAGCTTTACTCTGGAGACCCTCTAGGAGAGGTTTTGGGCTGAAGAAGTATCTGTCTGGGTGAGGAACTGCAGAGGAGCAGGGCGTGGTTCTGCCTCAGGATGACACTGCAGTTCAGCTCTGCAGAGCTCATTGTAAGCTCCTATTTGGCCATGCACTCCTTATCCCATCACAGGGCACATAAGTAAGATGTGCAGGCATGGACATGCCCTGGGACTCTCCTAAATTTAGAGTTTGGCAGATGTTTAAACTCTCTTCTGCAAGCTGAACTATATTTAGAAGGTGTGGCTCCAACAGCAAATCCTTTTCCCTCTATTCCCTGCTTTTAAACCTTTTGAGACATATTTATACTTTGGTCTGTACTACCCATTGCCTAAACACATGGAGATATATTGCTTGTCTGGTATTTTTTTATAGCAAACTAAATCTTCAGATATGGAACTACAACTGCTGCTGTAGCATAAATATATCACTGAGATTTTCTTTTGGTGTCTGGTCCATTAATCCATTGCAAAGACACAACAGCTTTTGACTTTGAATTTCCAGTTGATGTAGCTTAGGTATAGGTTGCTTTTCTCAATACTGCTCCTCAAGGGCTAATGGCACGCGAGGTTTCATGGCCAAAGTCCATCCCTGATCCATGTTTTTCCTGAGTGCCACGGCTATTTACTTCACCCAATTACAGTGGGAAGTGTTTAGGTCCCTGAGAAGAGAGTGTGGGGACCATCCTTAATTCATTCCCAGGAACAGATTCTGGTGCTTCTGGTTGCAAGCCCCGCTCTCTCTTGGAATCACAGAATTGTTTAGGCTGGAAAAGACTTCTAAGGTCATTGACTCCAACTGTTAAACCAGCACTGCCAAGTCCATATCACACTTTTCCCTTCCCCATCACCTGAGCTGTTTCTTGCGCTTAAATGTGAAAGGACTGATGCTTCAGCAGGTTTTGAATAAAGTTTTAGCATTTACAGATGTATTTGTGGATATAGTAAAACAGTGTTTTGTTTAGTGTCATTGTTTAGACTGAGTTGGAGGACCACTTTTACATTTTTAATTTCACTTAAAGGCCATCAGGGAAACTTGGCTCACACAGAGCACCCTGGGGCTCTTTACAGGATCTGCTTTTCTTAGGAAGACAGGTTACACCAGTGGGAAAGTCTGTGCATGCCAGAGGAGCACTGGGCGTTGAACCTGAGGAGCCCCTACCCCACACACTGTGAAGGACATCTCCAGGTCCCCTCCATAAACCAGGGGAGCCTGCTCAGCCAGGCTCTGATTCTTCCCCTAAGCTCCAGGCGGCTGAGCTGGGGTGGTTCTGTCTGGTGTGGAAATTCTCCTTTCCCTCTTTCTTCTCTCTGGGGTTATCTCATCAGGAATAACAAAGAGCAGGGTGCCAGCAGGCTGCTGTTCCATGGTTTGGACACGTCGCGTAGCCTTGTGCCTCGGGTACCTGCAAAGGGTGCCAAGCCCTCTCTAATGTTCATCTCAGATTGAGTGCTGTTGGTGTAAAATAGCTGATTAAAATTATTCCTCATTCTTTCCTCCTCCAGCATTTCATTCCCTGAGGAAAGGAGTCTGTACTGATATATGACTCAATGGGAAAAGCGACTATTTTTTTCCATAGGTATCTAAAAGTGTTTAGTTCATTTTTCTCCTCTCATTTTTCTTCTCCTCCAAGCTCCCAGGCTGTGTGGAGCCATGCACCACCTGTAACTCTTATGGGCTTCCATGGGGATCCAGATGCCCTTTAAACAGTGGTTGGATTATTAACAGCTCACAGCAGAGGAGGGAAATTTAATACAGCAAACCGATCACGCTGGAAATCTGTGAAAAGCTGACTTGTCTTCTTTTTTCCCCTGCTGTCACTAGTCCATCTTCCTCCCTTCCCTTCTGTTGCTCACAGAAAGATGGCCATATGGGAGGTGCCTGTTTTGGAGTATGTTATGGAAAAGTTCTGGAAGATAAATACCAGGTAGAGATGTAATCTTACAGCAAGTAATCTTTTTTGAACTTGGGCAAAGCCTGAGTCATTTGCACAGGAGAAACAGCATCCTGGGCACTGTCAGAGCATTTTCTTGTGCCTAGGAGTGCCCAGGGGTCCCAGACTGTTCTGGTCCCAGTCTCTCGTGTACTGCCCAGGAAGCACAAATAAACCCTTGTGTTGTCAGGCTGGGACACAGCAAGAAGTTCCCTTGCTTACAGCTGGTGTGGGGAATGCTTTTCCCAAGCCACACAGGTCCTTTTATAGGGAGGGAAGGCTTGCAAGGGGGAATGTGAGCAGAAATGGCATCTGGGCTTGCTTTGAGAGCATCTCCTACTCTGTGCCAGGGTTCTCCCATCGGCACTGCGGGTGGGAGCCAGGTAAGACACTCAGTGCCTGGTTGCCTTTTCAGCTCTCCCCAATCCCACCAGCACCAGAAATCCACTCCAGCTGCCACCCCTCCTTGCTTGTGAGGAGATGACTTTGATGAAGCAGAGGGAGCACAGGCTTCACCCTTGCTACTGAAAAGCTGCAGCTGAGGGTGGTCCAGAGGGCAGCCTCACATATTCCAGGGAGGGAATGAAGGATTTATTTCCTTCTGTATCTAGCTCAGAATTTTCATAACTAATAAATTAAATGAATACTTCCAAAAATAAAATAAAAAAAAACCAAAAAACTCTGGCTCACAGAGCTCTGAAAAAGAATCACATAATCTTTCAAATTTATTTTTTTCCTAGTCAGTTGTTCAGATAGCACCCAATAAAAAATGCAAAGCTGGATTGGAATGAGAGGTGGGAAAAGTTTTAGCTTAGAATAACATTAAACAATCAAAAGACAGTAAAAGATAAATTCCTGAAGTGCAGTTGCATCGTGCCAGATGCAGACATGGTCATATATATTTGACTCCTATAGCAGTTTGGAATTGTCTGATCCTGTAATATTTCTCAGATGATTAAATACAGCTCAGATTTGTGCACTGCACAGCAACCTGAGCCCGATTACTACCCATGTACTCCTGGGTGCCAGCTGTGTGTTTATTTTCACAAGGAATCTGCAACTGAATAATCACAGTGGTCAAGGAAAATCTGAAACTGACGATAAAAAATGTCAATAGAATTCCAGTTTAAGTCAGTAATAAAGTTGTCATCTTTAAGGTCTTTCCTCCTTAAAATAAAGGAGAAAGGGAAAAGAAAAATAGGTAGGATAGTTTATACCTTTCAGATCTACTTTTTCAGGGTGTTTGCAAATTCAGAGGGAAAAAACCTCCAAACCATGCATGAGTATTTCAGTTCTTCAAAGACTTAAATCCCGATACCACAAAACACATAGACCTTTGACAGAAATGAAATGATATGAAATGAAATGAAATGAGGAACTCTGCATTCTGCTTAGATTCAGAACCTGAAATACAGAAAGTTCTCTATCATGATTTTAAAAAGTTGGTCTGTATAAAGTTTGCTGTGTGCCTTTTCAGTGTTGTTTCAGATTTTTTTTTTGTGCAGTCTTTGCTTTACTACGTTCAGAGAAAATTGCTTGAAGCAATGGTTTGTACCTCCAGATTCTGTGTTAAAATTGTTCCTCCAATATTAGGTGCTGTGTCAATGTGCTTATATTTGTGTGCTGTACGCTGAGAGATTGAATCTCTAAATGTACTCAAATGTTACTCCCCTAAAACAATGTATTTCCCTGGAAAGCAGTTGTCATCAAAGGTGCAATTTTTGACAATGATTTCCCGAAAGTGCCTGTTTTCCATGCAAAAGATTTATGCAGGCTGATAACTTGTTTGACACCGGCTGTCAGAGTACTACCAAATGTTTAGTTACTACTGAGCTCTGCTGAGATGGATGCTGTGAGCTGGAGGTAAAAGCTCTCTTTCCAATCATCCCTCTGTCTTCCAGGAGACAGGCAAAAAGCACAGAGTGCTCTGGAATGGGCCAGGAGACATTTTTCTGTTAAAAATATTTCTCAGGAAACGTGGAGATGACACCATCGTTTCTGTAAGAGCACCTCTTATCCTGTGAGAACACCTCTTATCCTGACATTTCCCAAAACTTTTCCATAGAGCTCCTGTTGGGGAAGCGGAGATGAATGAAAGTGAGGAGTCAGTAAGGAGCCTGCTGACAGATGAAAGCAGTAACTACCTAGCAGAGCTACCCAGGCTTGGCCTGTGGAAGAAGAAGGGTGGTGTCTCCTTCTGCTTTTTAGCCTGCAGATATTTATCGCCCTTCGGTCGGATTTCCATGCTCCACCTCACAAGGGTGGAGCTCCATTGGCTTCGCTTAAATTATTACTGGTTTAGATATTGTTATGTTTTTGGACACCCTCCAAATTCAGTCTAAACCACTGAGTTTTACATGGCTTCCACTCAAACCCATTAATTGGCATCGGTTCAGCTGAAACTTGGTCAAAGCTTGACATCAGCTTAGCATATATTTGTGAATTTTCAAAATGATGAGTGCTGGGTGACACATGTCCTCATCGTTTCCATTACTTCCTAATGGTAGGTTCATAACAAGCCAAATCTGATGTGTCTAAGTCAAAATAAATTCATTAAGTCAATTTATATTTGCATTTTGTCAGAGTGTGATATTGATCTGCATGCATTTTAAGACACGGGAACATTGTGCCTATGTCCTACGAGCATTTATTGACCAAATACAGGCCAGCAGATGCTTAGCAAACAGCTTTTACCTAATGGAATTTTTTTCCCAACGAACAAGGTTCAATTATCTAGAGTTTTACAGAAATAATGTCAGTAAACTATATATGAGACTTCAGAGCTCTCTAGGAGGAGAACATTTGACAAAAAGAAAGAAGAGTCCCCACTTAAAAAATGGAAGTGAAGCAGCTGGAAAGTACCTGAGGAGTCTGCATTCTTGATTCCTCTTTGACGATTTGTGTCAACATCAAATATCACACCCATCATGAAATGCATGACATAAAGAAATGCAACAGCAGATCAACCTCCCTGGATATTTGGAGGATTCCACCGTGTTGGTCATTCAGTGTGTCACAAATTTACAAAAGAAATAAATCTATTCAACCTATTATTAACCTTTTCCCTTCCCCTCTTCCATTTTTCCCAAATCTAGCGTTAAAGACAGGTCAAGAATTTTGCAGGTGGGGTTATAAACTCAATGTGAAGCTTTAATCTAGAATATAAGGTGTGGAAACATGCTTTTAATATGTGTATGTGTGTGGAGACTTTTTATCAGGGGAAGCATTCTTCTGCCCTGGGGTTTTTGTTTGTTGCTTCAACTGAAGAAAATGAGGTTGTTAATTTTGAAAGCTTTAAATGACAGCCTAAGTTGAGGAGGAAAAACTTGGTGCTGCTGCTAACCATTCACCCACAGAATTTAATAATACAAATAATTACAGAAGTAATACAAAATGCAAGCAGGCAGCAGCATCTTTGTCGGCTGTTTTATAAAGAAGCCAGAAACCTTTGAAAGGAGAACAGCAGAGAGGAAAACAGGCATGCTGGGCTATGGACCTGCTCTGTATGAGCAAGGGAATTAAGAGTTGTTTTTCATCAGTTCATGCCAGCAGCAAGTTTCATCTCCAAAAGCCAAAAATTTGGTTTTCATGCACTTAACTTCTAGCTAGTTGGAGGCTTTGATAGGAGCCTTGTCCCCTTCGTGGCAGCTCTGGTGCTTTGAAAAGTGTAACTTTTGCCGTGCCTAATGCTGCTCTGCTCTTATGCTAAACTGAATAAACACGATCTGTTTTAGTACTCACTTCCCTTCTGCTTAGTGCTTGGCACCCAATATTAATAAAAGTTTGTTTCATACAAGCGTGGTTCCCTGGACCCATGAGGGATCATGTGGCTTCTGCATGCTCTGCTTTACTGTCAAGAGATACGGCTGGAGGGGATTTGGACATAACGCTCAGCATATACTAAGTTCAAATACACTGTTTCTATCCCATGCTTTGCCAAATATTTTTCTGTGTCAAAGCTTGACTTGTGGCTTGGGGAGTATGTGCCTGGCATGCTGGGGAGTGCTGGGGGAAGCGGAGGGACAGCTGAGAAACATATGGCTTCAAACCATGAATTTTTGCTTTCCTTATCCCCCAGAACTGCAGGAGCTGTGAGTTTAGAGCACCTCCCAGGGCTTCTTTAAATTGCATCCAGCTGCAGTGGCCTCTAATGGGAATAGTCCATCACAGCGGTCAGCAACATCACACCGCTCCCAGCCGCAGCTCCAAATCCATGGGCTGGGTTGTGGCCATCCCCAGGGGCTGGAGGCATTATTATTTCTCCAAACATATTGCTGAACGTTGCGCTATCCCAATAAAAATGTAGAGAGAGTCCTACGAGCACCCCACATGAGCGGACCCGGCAAGGTGACAGAAAATGACAAAGTGGGCCGTAATCGCAGTGCTGCGAAGGGACCTGGCCCCACAAAGGGACTTTAACGGTGGTTACAGCACACTTCAGAACGTGTTCTTAATGGGATTAAGGTCACCCAAGTGACATGGGTATGACAGAAGGCAACACGAAAATCTACGGCCTGGTGTGTCAATAGCAGTGAAATAACATGGGGATTATGCAATTATTTTCAAGAGCAAGTTAACAATCAGGGAGCAGTCACGCATTAAACCATTTATAGACTGGAAATAACAGCTTCTTAACCTACTGTAAACACTGATTTTTTTTTTTTTTTTTTTTTGCTAAACTGTTGTAAAACATGAACAGTAACATGCACATTATGTGATAACTCAGGGAAGACATAATAAATGCTAATTTAAACTGAAGTGGAGCAAATTGGATGGGCTTGGGCTGTGGAAGCACCACCATCTACATCTAGCACAGGGTTTGAACTACAGATGTTGCAGCGTGAAAGGTCAAAATCATCCAACGGCTTCTCAAAAGGCTTGTTCTTTATGAAATATGAATTCCCTTATGGAATC
Source organism: Dryoscopus gambensis (assembly GCA_013389985.1). NCBI lineage: Eukaryota > Metazoa > Chordata > Aves > Passeriformes > Malaconotidae > Dryoscopus > Dryoscopus gambensis. The sequence goes on from WEIT01000038.1 coordinate 66,261, forward strand.
TTTTTCCCCTCAGTCCCTTCCTCCCCCAAATCCTGGGAATATTAAGAAATGCACAAACCAGATGACCTCTGTAGAAAGATGAATGAAGCTATTATAAAGAGATGAGTGTCTGCAGATGGGGAACAGTCATCCTTTTTGTTGCTTCCCTCTCACAGTAAAGTCTAGGAATGAAATCATGATCCCATTAGTGTCAGAGTGAATGTAGGCAGAGAAGGGATGGGTCAGGATATTCACCACTGTCTTCTGTGCACCAAAACTTGAGAATCTCGCTTGACAAACCCAAATAGGTCTTTGTATCTTTGTTATTCCTGAGCTTGTAGAGGTTCCCATAGCTCATGCGTTTCTCTTCACGGTCCACATCTCTGATGGAATCTGTTCACCACAGACTCTGGGCCTGCCCCTGTAATCCCATTTCCTGATGGTGTGAGGAGTCAAACCCATTTTCCCTTAATCCTGGAGGGTTCTGCTGCAATACAGCATCATGGGGTTTTGATAGCGGTGGAAGAGACAGAGAAAGGACCAGCACACTGGGAAGAAAATCTGATAATTATCCTCCCGGTATTGCACCTGTCCCCCCCACCCCAGATAGCTTCCCGTCCATGCTCTGCCTGATTTGGAAGGTGGGCTTCAAACTGGGTTTCCTGTATCTTAAGACAAATCCCTGCATTAATCACCAAGGAACTTCCTTACTGACTTTCAAGCTCTCCTTTTGCCACTCTCATTGCTTCACAGGATGCTTTTGGAAGTAAAAGGAAACAAAATGTGATATTAAGAAAATAAAAAAATTCCCAAAACCCACACCATGTTTCCTGCCCAGTACTCAAGGATGAGAGCACGCAGCTGGTGGGAAGTAGATGAATACATGTATTTTCTTTGATCTGCACGTTTCTGTGCCCTTTCTGTGTTTGTGTTTCTTCAGTAAATGGGGTTGGGAACATTCTGACTCTTGCGTTTGGGTTGTTTGTTGGTTTTTTGGGGTTTTTTTTTAACATTTACACTGCAAACACAACATGAAAGCATTTTGTTTGACACTACAGCCATTCCAGGAATGCCAAATTCAGCTTGATTCACCTAAATTGCAGTCTTTAAGCCTGATGGGCAAGACCAGCTCCGATTTGAACCTCCAGCGTATTCTTCAATGACAAACTGAAGTGAAAGTGGACTTCAACCCTCCTTTTTGAAATTGCTTATGATTTTAAATACTCATCCAGACGAAGCGCAAAGTTCTACTTTTGCTGATGAGCTTCATTTTGTGGAGTTTTCCATAAAATGAAATGAAATGAAATGAAATGAAATGAAATGAAATGAAATGAAATGAAATAAAATGAAGTGACGTGAAATGAAACAAGGGTATCAGAAGAATAGGACATAGTCTCATTAAAGGTTACTTATGTTGTTTTATTTCCTTACATTTGTTTCTAATTTACCTTGTTTTAAACTTTGTTCTAGACAATGTCCAGCTTTGTGATCCATTGATTCCCGTATCCCTCCCGATAGTGTTTCAGGGCTCAGGAGGTCTGACCAGTCCTTTCATATCTCCTTTGGGTGGCTCTAGCACCACGCTCAGTGCCATCACACCCTCAGTTTCTGTCTGTGCCTGGCAAATCTTCCCACTTTTGAAACACCTCTTTGTGAAAAGGCAAGGACCTGCCAAATTTATGGAGAATGCAGACTTCCAGCTCAAGTTAAAGAGGTGAGGAGGAGTCTCCCAAGACAGAGCTCAGGCCAGGACTTGCAGACACTTTTGTTTTCACCCAGCTGGGTGATTTCATCACTGGAATTCATACAGAAGAGTGGGAAGTCACAGGGACGCTACAGGTGAAAGAACTGAGGCAGGCTGGTAGATGAGTGTGAGGGAGATGTACAGTCTGTCCACAAAACCCAGAGTAAAGCTGCTTTTGAGGATAAAGCAACAAAGGTGAAGACCAAGGGTGAGACTCATTTCCTCTGTAGTGGGTGTGAAGGGCACAGTGAGTGCAGGGGTGGTTCACAAGGTCATATAGTGATAGGACAAGGGGTAGAAGAAAATACTTCCTGTGAGGGTGGCGAGGCCCTGGCACAGGCTGCCAAGAAAAACTGAGGATGTCCCATCTCCGGAAGTGTTCAAGGCCAGGTTGGACGAGGCTTGGAGCAACCTGCTGTAGTGGAAGGTGTCCCTGCTCATGGCAGGGGGCTTGGAACAACGTGGTCTTCAAGGTCCTTTCCAACCCAAATTGTTCTGTGAATCTATGATTCTGTTCTATGATTGCAGAAGTGTAAAGTCACAGAAGGACCAAAGTTTAGATTCAGCCCAGAGAAGAGTTCCAACTCTCAGAAAAGATGCTCCAAAATTGAAAGTATTCCATAAACACACTCAGAGACTGGAATCATATGTTCCTTGAAATGAAGAAAGTCACCGGCTGCCTTGAAGAGGCTTCACAGGGAGAAGAAGGTGGAGGAAATGAAAGAGGAAATGCTATTTTTATGTCCCCAATTCATTTCTATATACAGTACAAGAATCAGTCACTTGCGTTGTTAAATGCACTAAAAGTTTAGCTTCTTTTTCTTCGAAAAGGTGACTCATGGAGTTGTGCGGTGCCAAGACAAACTCGTTTATTCCCCTTCATTGAGCATTTCACTTTTCCTGCAGTGTATCCTGCAGGAAACCTGAGAGTTATTGGGACTGTCAGGATTTCTCTGTTAGGACCTATCCATTTCTATTACTTCTTTCTGTAAATTTTAATTGTTATTCCCTTTCCTGTATTACCTGAATAACACAAGATATGTAGAAATAAAGGGCACAACGCTCAGGAAGGAAACAGACAAGCAGTGAAAGAAGAATAATAGCACCGAGAGATAAAATAAAAAATGCTGTAAGATGAGTTTTCGGATCAATGAAATGTTTGTACAGGGTGTTGAATTTCATGTTAGACCATCAGCTAAGTTTTCTCAATCAATAGAAATTTCCTTTTCATTGGGTTAAAGATATAGCAAAGAAAGGATGGAGTGGTATGAGGTATAAATGATACCCAGGCTACTTCACGTAGTAATGTGGTATGCCAGGATGACCATCCATAAATGCCTGGCTGGCTGTTTCCTGAAGATTATAAACCCAGACTATTGTTCAAATAATGTCCTGGTTTCTGCGAAAAAACTGACAGAAATAATAAAATTTATCTCTCCCAGTTAAGTGTGATGAATGTGCTCTAGAGAAGGGCTGAGCTCTGTGAAGCCATACATGCTGGTGGGTGTATGGATTTCCATGTGTTTTTATATGATGCCATGGCTGGCTGTTCAATTACCTCCTACAGAACCAGTCGTGCAAGAGGATAAAGAGACTGATGTGAAATAAAGCTGAGGTTGTGCACTGCTTCCATTTTAGAAACAGGAACGTTGTATCTATTGGATTATGAATTCTCACATCTGGCCCATCGACTCTCACAGTCCAAGCTGGGATCAATGCTCTGCTTTATAAACTATTATTAGATATTCCCTGGGCTAGAAACAATGATCTGCTTTCTGCCATACCAGACGAGTGCTCTAATTGCTGGCCCTCAGGGCCAGTCTCTGGCTTTCCGTCTTTGAGTCTTGCTGGAGGTTTGCTGAAATGGTTAAATATTCAGTAGGTGTGAAAGAGTCAGCCCACAGCCTGACCAGCAAGGTAGTCATGGGAGAGCTGGGGAAGGGGTCAGGGCAAGAAGGGTAAGGAAGTGAGTGAGGGTTTCCCACTGGCTTTTTATAAAAACACAAATTTTGACAGCTGACTGGGTTCCAGCCCTGCTTGGAATTCTCTGAGCAAAAGAGAGACTCACCCCATAAAATCCCCTCATTTCACTGCTAATCAAGTGAGTGCCCAAGGCACTTCTCTGCCTGACTTAGGGCAGCCTGCAGGTCCTGATAGCTACCTGGTCTGGTTTGGTGTTCTCTTTGTACAGAAATTCCCTGCTGGACATGAGAAATCTGTCATAAAATGTCTGTTTCTGCAAAATTAATTGAAATTGCTTTGGCCTCCTTCCCTGAAGATGTACTGGGCATCTTCAATTAACCTTTGTGAATTCTTTACTAATATTTTGTTATGATATAAATATGGGGGGAGGGGAAACAACATGACCAGATTTCTGTCTTTTTTTGGAGTGTAAATTATTCCAATACACCTGGGTATAGGATAATGGATCAAGCTGCAATTTTTCAGGCTTACAAACATCTATAAATTGGCATGCAGCTACTTAACAGCATTTTTTGCATGTCCTTTTCCACATTCTGTTTTGTTCCAGATTACAGACTGCTGTCTAGTGTCTCTAAGCATATAATTTGTAGCAATAAACACCCAGCCATGTATTTATAATAGATGTTAGGAAGAAGCTGGCTTGATAATCCAGCACTAAAAGCCTTGGTTGTTTTGTTCAGGATTTCACCCTTGGCAGTGGCTCTCACTATTTCTGCTCCTATCTCAGCTGCTGGCTGCTGGATAGTATTTTGTTTGTCCTAGTCAGGCTAATGTGCTTTTAAAAATTTTCATCAGAGTTTTCTGTGCTTTAGTTTTGAACAGATACCATTTTCAGGTTTCTGTTACTTTGAAACCCGGAGGGATTTGTACCCAAAGCAGTAACGCCATTTTTGCATTCGTAGCAAACTGCTGGGGATGCTGGCATATATAAATCTGGTTTGTAGAGCGGTGTCAGGTCAGCCAAGGAACTGCCACAGCCTTTCAGGCTCTTTCCTGACCAGTAAAGAAATATTCCTGCTGCCACTGATGTCCAGGTGATTTAACCTCTGGAAGCTATCTCCAAGTAGCAGTAGTGGAGGAAAACCTGGATATTGTCATCCCTGAGTCTGGATTTGGGGTCTCAGATTAGCAAGTATTTAAACCAGCCGTGTTCCACGGTTAATGAGGAATACCATTTATAATTAGCATTTCACCCCATAGGAAGTGATGAGCTGCACACCCAATATTCCCAGGGTTCAGAGGAACTCTACATTTGAGGCTGGAAAGTTGATATCTCCAACAGATTAAGGAAAAACATGCCAGCTGGTAATTAGGGCTCTGAGCCCTGGTCACAGAAACATCTGCTCTCCTTATCGTGTGCTTCAGTTCTTATGTAACCACGCATGGCTTTCTCTCTGTTCAGAAACCACTCAAGCATATAATAAATAAAAATCAGTGTATTGAAACCTCCTGCATGGCCTGATGCCTCTGCAAGAATTTATTGAGTCATTTCAAGTCACTGAAAGCTCCTGTAAGATTTAGAAGAAAACAGTGCTTGAGATGCTGTAGGTAGGGATAAAATGGCAGCTGATCAAAGCACTAATCCTCTTTTTCATTTAGAATATAATTATCCAATCAGGCAGAGTTGATAAGGGGGAAAAAAAGGTGCATTTTTTCCAGTGAAAAATAGAAAATAACTATTTCCAAGTTCTACAGTAGAACTGCAGTGTGTCTGACTCTGACTTCTGACTCTGTCCAGACTCACCACCCAGCTCTATTCTCTTCCAACTGAGGACATTTGTTTTCTGGGGAAAAGATCTTCAGGATTACAAGAGCATGAGGTCATTTAGCAAGTTCCTTGATCAGGATGTTTCAACTCCCAGACCATGGAAGCACCCGACATAACTGTTGACTCACTTTGCAGCCCACATGTACATGGCTGATAATATAATGCAACATATTTCTCATAAATGTTCTTATGCACACCTTTATAAAAACTGTCTGAAGAACTTGTTCTTCTTCCTGTGGGCCTGGAAAAAGTAATTTGTTTTACTCGACTTGTAAAAATTAGATCAAGTTATTGTCTTAAGTTTCTAGTAATACAATTAGTAAGAAATGTATCCGTATGAAAAGTGATGGATGTAATATATGGGTGGATATAAAATAACATTTTACTTCATATAACCAATATCGAGGTTAAATCCCTTGATTTTGCTGCTTAAATAGTGTCATCTGACCTATCAGGAAAGCAGAGAGTCTTAATTTCCTCCCTCCAGATAAGCCAGGATTTTGTAATGTCAGATATTTGCACTGCAGAAAGCAACATCCCTTTTGTAGCAACTTTCTAGGCAAACCTTGAAGAAGTGGTTCCACCCTATTTCTGACCACATCAATCCCCCACTGGTTGTCCTGTCTCTGCCACCACAGATATTCCATAATCACTTTGCTTCTTTTAGACTTTTTTTTCCCCAGCAGTTTCGTTATTAGTGCAGGAATAACCTGAAATGAATAAGACTGTGGAAACAGGCTGCTCTTGTTGTTTTGACACACGTCCCACCGCCCTCCCTCTCCTGGAGACTGAGCAGCCTTATCATGAGAAAGCTCTTAAATGGAGAGTTAGCAAATCTGACCTAAAGCACTCAAAGAAAAAATTTGATTTGTTATTATCATCCATGCGGGCAGTAATTACAATTTTTCATCATTTACACAAGCGCCTCTGAAATCCCTCCTAATGGTTTTAGGGTAGCACTTAGATGGAGTGTAAGCTGTGGGATAAGGATACGGATAACAGTGGAATTTCGGGCAAGATTTAAACAAATCCTTCAAGTGGGCTTACAGTTGTATGGCCTTCAAGGACTTTACCGTCTGCTGACCTCAAACTCATCATCCCAAACCGCAGAGATATCGGGACACCAGCATTTCTGGTGGCATCAGACTTTTATAAGTACACTCATTGCTAGTCACTGAGGAATTAAGTAATTCAGTCAACTCAGCCTTGCCGTTGATTTCCATTTGTAATGGACTGGGGCTTTATGGCAATATATCTCTGTCAAAATCAAAAAAGTTTAAGTTTGTATTAGGGTCTTAGGCAAACAGACAAACAAACAGACAAAACAGGAAGAAAATGAACCCCTTGAAACTGCAGTCCTTGTACTTCACATATTCATATTGTATGAAGTTGTAACTTCATCACCAGAGGCAGAGAAAAGTGATAGCTCTGTGCGTGTGTGTGCTCCATCTGTGTGTCCCACAATTAAGTTAATAAGTGCAATAGAAATAGCATCAAACGAGTAGAAAAATGCTAAGAATGTCTTTAGTGCTTTGCTGCACTCTTTTACTGTTTTCACAATGGCAGAAGTCTCATTAATTCTCATTATGTGAGATGAGTTAATGTAATTAACAGTAATGCTGTTGTGTCATGATACCCTAAGGATATATTGAGGCAGTTTGAAAGGAGAGGTGAGAGAGTATTTTGAGTGAAGCAATACAGCTGCAAAAACCAGGGAAGCTTTTTTGCACACAAACCCTTCCTCAGGACTATAGAGAAACATCAACAAAATTGGGCCATTTTTTCTAACTTCCAGAAGCGCTCCAGTGTCCAGAAGTTCTGTTTTTTTTTAAAAAAAAACTGTTTTAGCTGGCCTAATGGGAGTTTTTACCTCTCCCTACAAGCTTCACCTGACTACACCTGGGCACTGAATGCAGATATTGCTGATCCCAACCACGAGAATAATAAAATAAATATTTCCTGCTCTGAAATCCCCCTTCCTCTATCTTCTCCGTCAGGTATGAAAGGCACCACAACTCCCACCTTATTAAAGAGAGGGAATTGTAGTAAAGAGATAACAGAATCGAGTTTTTATCTGCAAGGGCCCACTCATTCAGATGATGCTGTAGCAGATGTAGCAAATACCTCACAGTAAAAATATTTCCAAACACAAGATTATCTTTCCTGGCTGTCCATCCTTATGGATATGCATTGCTTATCTCCTGCTCAGCTGCGAGAGCCTCCTGTGAAAAACAGTTTATACATTATTCAGGCTTAGTCGACTGATAGAGTAGATTGACCTTGTCTCCTGTGAAAAGAAGCAACTTTTTTCCTTTGTGGTAGCTTGCAGAAGAATAATGGCTGTGATGATAATGAATAGCTTATTCATATTTCAGAAGTGGAATACCAACAGCATGCTAACGAGAGAAGGTCAGGGCACTCGGGAATACGGCGCGAACCTCTTAACCTTGAAGAATGATTAAGGAACTTTTGCTTTTGTTAGGAAACTCTAATCAGCCTTGTAATGGAACGCTTGATGTTCTCCTCTTCACGCCATCCCCCTAATCCTTTCCTAGGTCACTGCTACTTCCAGGCCTTGCTGGAGTGCAGCTGGCTCCGAGGGCCACGTGTGCTCTCTGTTGGTGCAAGAGCCCCTCAGACAGCTTAAATATTTGTGACAGTGAGGCAGATCTGAGAAGGAATAACTGGGTGGCCCTGGGAAGAGAGAGAATAGGAAGATCCAGGAAAGGTCCTGGTGTGTTGGGCACCAGCTGTGGAGGTCCCAGCGCCTCCTCCATCCCTCTTTGCATGGGGAAGCCCAGCCCAAAACTGGAGTCCCTTTCCCACCTGTGGAAGACAATGTAACGTGTTTTCTCTGGCAATTCTCCTTTCCTGAGGGGGATGGACAGCCAGGAACTGTCTCTCTCTGGGATACAACCCTGATTTGCAACCATTAGGGCAGAAATTTTGAAATCCATTCAGAGGGAAGACAAAAAGCAATCTAGATCATGACAGAAAAGAGCAATAATGGTGTTACCTCCTTTGGTTTTTTTATTAACTCTGACCCACGAAAAAAGTTATTTTCCCTGAAATGCTCCAGCAGATATTACATTAGTGGCTTATTTAGCTATTTTTACTGAAAAGTATGCAAAAATTTGAGGATGATTTTTATTCAACTGTCATAATCCCATATCTGACTATCTACATAATAATATCATATTTCCAGTCTCTGGCCATATTGTTTTCCAAAGCCAAAGCAAATCCTCTCCTTTGGAACCATCTGAGTGTGAAAATTGTAATTTTTACCCTCTGGGAGGTCTGATCCAACCTCCATTAGAACTGACTGGAAAATTCCAGTGTATTTTACTGTGAGCTGGACTGGGTTCCCACAAAATGTCTCCGATACCCTTTTGCATTTTCATGGCTGAAAGTGCATGAATGTGGCATGGATTTGAGAGATGACAAAGGATTTATAACACTCAGTCTTCACTCAGTAATGGAAAGAGACCAGTCTGGAAGTTGTAAGCATGTAAAACCAGGAGCTACAAGCTTGTGAAGGAGGAGTGATTAAGGTACCCATTTCCTACCCTCCTTTTGTGTCCTGCCTCTAAATCAGGTGGTGGGAAGGGGGCTGTTGTTGGGGTTTATGGTGGGAGTGAGAACTGGTTAATTCTGTCAATAAGTGAAATAAGTTACCTGTTGGCTGCAGAAAGTGCAGAGGTTAATTAAAATTGTAATTGCTGTGGCCTTAGCAAACAGGTCACAGCTTTCAATCAAGCGTGTGGGCTGTGGGCTGGTTGTTGATGTCCCTGCTGCTGGCTGGTGTGAAATTCTGTGCAATTTCAGTGCGCAGAAATTCCTCCCTGGTGAGTCTCTGCAGGGAGTCTCCTGCAGAGAGACAAGCTGGCTGTTTAAAGCCAGAATTGGAGAGAATTGGTTTCTGACCCACTGTAAAAGGATCATCAGAAAGGGAATAGAGGGGAGGCAGGTCAGCTGGCAAATGTGGTCTTTGCAGCAGGATGTTTTCTCTATTCAGTACAAAAATGATTTCTCCTTTCTTTGAAGGTTGGGGTGTGCGTGTCCCACCAGCCCTGGACAGGTGGAAGAGGAGTAGATCAGGAGACAAAGGTGGGGGTGCCAGGAGCATAGAAAGGTTTGGGTTGGAAGGCACCTTAAAGAGCATCTTGTTCCTACAGCCTTCCATGGGCATGAACACCCTCCACTAGAGCAGGTTGCTCAGAGCCCCATCCGGCCCGGCCTTGTACTTGGTGATGAGCTCCCCTTATCAGGTGGATCGTGGCTAAATTAGCTGTCTTAGGTCTGACCTTCTCAGAAATGAAAATGGTTGTGGGAAGTAATCAAAGTTCACTGCCACAGAGGTTATCTATTCATATTGGAAGTACTTCTGGCAGAGTTAAGTGAAGAAGTTCAGGTTTTTCCTTTCCACAGAAAGAAAAAAAAGTTAAAAATTTGAGAGCCATTTAAAAAGGGAAAAAGGGCATTTAAGGAGAACAGGGAGCTTTTGAACTGCAGTTTCAAAGTGGCCTGATCCAGGCACAGAGGTTGTTGATTATTGTTACTCATGGACAGAAAAAAAACTCCCAAGAGGATACAAAACACTGACTTTCACTTGAAGGGTATAAGGTGGTGCACAAGAGTTTGGTGGAAAAAAAAATCTATCATGTAGGTGCACAAAAAACCACCGCATTTGAATGTGAGAGTGTAAGTACTGAAAAAGAAGGAAATATTTTGTAAATTTAAAGTTTGGAAGCAGGGGGGGAAACCACATTAACCTGTGGGACAAGTATAAGCTGGAGCATGGTTTCAATTAAATTCTAGTTTGTGTTAAAAAAAGAAATTGATCTGCTAATGTTAAGAACAAAACATATCCAGTAAAGCAGCACTTATTTATTGCACCTCTGTAAAACTGACTATTGTTAAGTGGTGAAATTTGATAACAGCTTCAACCTATGATACCAGTGTATTATAATTATATTTTAGAATTCATTTACTGCCCAGCCAGCAATGAAATACGTTATTTCTAGCAAAATGAAAAGCTTCTTGATTGAACGGAACAGCTTGGAATAAAACATTCCTCATACAGTAGGTCATGAACCTTCCCAGGGTCTAATCACAGCAAAGATTTCCTTAGAGATCCAAGGGGATAAAGCATAATCGTGGGATGCAGTTTGTCCTTGTGAAATATCCTTGTTCTCCACAGCGTCCCACGGAGAGGGAGGAAACCCGAAAGGTATCCACGGGCCGTGTTTGCCGTGCAGATGCTGTGGTGTTAACAGGTCACTTACAGCCCCCGAGTGAATGTCAAAGCTTTTGTTTGCATGCAGCGAGTGCTCGGCATCAGCGGGGCTGCCAAAAGCAATCTGTGAGGAGCTGGGAACGTCAGTGACACCCGGCTCAGGAGGATCGATACCTGCACGGGGCTCTTGTGGCTCCAGGCTCACGCTGGAGCCTCCTTCTGTGACTTTCCTTTGCTGGAAACAGGAGCAGGGAAAAGCACATTGCTTTTCGCGAGCCGTATCACAAAACCTCTCGCCTTGGAGCGACTAAATGAGTCAATATGTTGCTTTTCCCCTGCCTGCTGAATGCAGGCTCTTCAATATTTAATCGGCTCCTGGCTGTCGTGCATCTGGCGTCCTCAGCCAGGAGACCGTGACCGGCAGGCTCCCTTCCCCACCCGGCATCCACCAGCAATTCCCTTCGGACAGACCCCTCTTTTCCTGCCGGCTTTGGATTCACCCCTGCCTCTCTTTTCCCTGGCTCCTGCCACAGGAAAGGCACCAGGCTGCTCAGAGGCTTCAATAACCATCCCACAAGGCTGAAATTCCAGCCATGCTCCCTCCCAGTGCCAGTTCCAGCCGCCAAGACCTCTTCAGAAGGAATTGCTCCCAAGCCACAGGTATTTACCCATATGTGACAGGCTCATGAGTGGAAGTGTAAAAATGGGAATAAATAGAAATAAAAAATTCAGAGGGAGAAGAGGATCTTGAGCCCATTTTACTGCTGAGGTCAGTGTCTTGTGCAGCTTCTGTACTGGGGACAGCCCACGGCAAAAAATCCTACAGACATAACTTGCTACAGATCCGGTCTTGTGTGTTTGAAGGAAACAAAATACATTTTATGCGATCTTAGTAAATTCCTCAAGTACCTGGACCGAGTTGTTCCTGTAATATTTTACTAATAAAATGTCTGTACATAGTTCTGAGAAAAATTTAGCATGGATGTTGGCATGTATATCAATCAGCTGTGGAGTTGGTCCACTGTATACACATTATGCTTAGGAATTCCCTTAAAGAAATTATGTGCAAAACCCTCACATTACTCTGCAGTGAAAAGCATAAAAGCTGCAGAGTATGTGTAGATGCTGCAGATGTGTTTAATTTTACCAAAATCAATGGAGTAACTGTGGATTTCTACGGTGTAACTTAACCACATTCAGTGCACAGAGTTTATAAAACCTGTGAAATTTTCTGGAACACTTCAGAACAAAAGATGTTGAATTATCTCTGTTGTACGGAAATTGTGTGCTTGAAAACTGTTTTTCTAGCGAGCCACAGATCTAATGCAGAATACAAACTACCTGTCCACTTGGAGCTGGATGCTAACCCGAAAGCCATTAGTCACCACAATCCTCTGCTCTGTGGCAAGGTTGGAGGGTGGATTTATCGCCACTGATGAGATCTCAGCCCGATCACCGTTGGAGTTGAGGCAACAGATGGTTCTCCAAGGAGCTTTCCCTAAGAAAGCAGTGTATATAACAAGCAGTGCCGATATGTTTTTGTGTGTTTATTCACAACATGTGGGTACATGTAGCTCATTTAGTGTTGCTCTTTTTATTTTTTTCAATTATGAAATTTTGCCTTTTTTTGGTGTCCAAGCTGGTCTTATACAGCAACATTTTCATCAGCTTTCCCCTCATTTGCCATTTTCTCACTGCCATTTTGACCTGTATAATGTTGTGTCATGTCTTTTTCGAGCCTGTCTTTTCTGATCACATGTGGATCCTCCAGCTTGGTTCCTAGCTGGTAACTACCCCATACTCCCATTCCATGCCTGTTTTTCTCTTACGTCAATGGCACAGCCTCTGCTGGTCTCCACCATTTCTGTTCGGAATAACTTCCCCACGACTGCTCCTAATTTAAAGCTCTGGCACCAGACTGCTCTAAGAACATCAACTCCTGCCTCTGTCCTCTGTAACATCACCTGTAACCCCATTCATCCTGAATTATTGCTGCCCTAAGTCTCACACAGCTAATTAGGATATTTCCTCCAGAGCTTATAAAAGCAATCCCGTACTTTTAACGTGTGCCTGTGTTCTGCTGATTTTATCTGTGGATATAAGCTCTATTTTTAAGCCAATGGATTTTAGTGCCATTAAAATTGCATTAAAATGGCATTAATGACACATGCTGGCTCTTCAGCTCTTGGAACTTTGATGTTTCTGGTGGGGAAATGCTCTGATCAGGGTTTGCTTCTTTCATAGACCAAGTGCTTTTGCTCCTAACCCCATGGACTCTCCTTGTCACCAAAGCTAAGAATCACAGAACCTTTTAGGTTGGAAAAGACCACTATCATTGATTCCAACCATTACCACAGCACTGCCAAGACCACCACCAGATCACATCCCCAAGAGCCACTTCTGTACATCTTTTAAATGCCTCCAGGGGTGGTGACTCGATCCCTTCCCTGGGCAGCCTGTGCTGGTGCTTGGCCACCCTTCCATTCTTTCACGTGCAATATTCAGTGGAGAACAAGGACAAGCAGGCTGAAAAAAAGCCAGATGAGTTCCTGAGTGCCTGATCAGTGTCTCTGTGTGCAGGACAGGGCAGAGCCCCGGCTCAGATGCAGCTCAATCACAGCAGCGATCGTGGCTCTTCGCGCCGCTCGTGGGCAGCATCCAAGAGCTGGGGTTAAATTACTGCTCCATTATTTGGTTCTGGACCATTGTTTCTGTAATATGGGAACAGGCTGAGAGGAATTATGTGATTACTGGGCTTTAGAGGTAAATAGAACTGATGAGTGGGTGGTTTAGCAGCATTTAAAAAAGGCTTTTAGGAACTTTTCTTCCTACTGGAGAGCAGAGGAGCCATTTTGGTCTCCGTAATGCTGCTCGTTCAAAGGGAAGCAGTGGGCCTGGTGAATTTTCCAGTTATAATGCAAATTTTACATTTTAAAATAAGGAAGATATTTCCATATTTTCCTGAGATTTTTCTTTATCAAGTATGAATTCTCATACCCAACCAGCCCTTAAAGGCCCACAAAATGTCATTTCTTCAGCAGAAGAGCTGCCTAAGACCAACACAAGCTGCCCTGACTCTTTTTGACTGGTCCACAGGGATCCTGACACCAAGAGCAAATGGGGTAAGAGTAGCAGATATCCTCTCTAAGTGCTCAGTGCTGCAAGATTTTAGGATTGGTGGAAGCCTGGGTGAGACATTTCCAGCTCAGAACAGGAAAAGTGAAGGAATCTGTCTCACGCTGTGGGGGTGGCTGGTGCAGCATCCCCAGGACGCATTTTTATTCTTCAGAAAATCTGCTTGCAATCACAAGCTCCCTCCATTGCATCTTCTTTGTAAGTTTTGGACCTAACATTTATTTTGGATCTATTCTACTTCAATGGCCTCTCAATATAGAGGAGATGAGAACACCTTGTACTTGTTGGCCCTTTGCTCGTGGTGGAAGAGGGACATATGATGAGGCATCAATGTTACTTGCCTGTTTTCTTAACAGGGATCACATATGCAGCTTTGCAGAGAGCACACAGAAAATCTTCTTTCAGGAGAATTGCTACAAAATATTAAAACACTCAGTTGAAACTTTGAATGGGAAGAAATAAAATTATCTTTTTTTTTGACAAAAAAGCATAGAAGAGGTCATCTGCGCCCTGCAAACTATTACAGAAGCAGTGCTGCATTTCCCCATCTAAACACTGCCTGTACTGTTCCAGCCCTATGGTAAATCAAAACCAAAACATGATCCTATGGAAAAAGGATGGGGTACATATGAGGGGGAAATCCAGGTTCTCCTTGCTTTCCCTGGGGTCATGTGTGGTCAGACTGGCACGGCATTGCCCAGGGCTTGGGGTGGCCCTGTTGACATCCAGGCAGCCCTCGTCATGGCACTGCAGAGTTGGCCACAGATGGTCAAGGGAGCGTCTCAGCCTGAGGCCTGGGAGAGTATCCTCTGCTCTCACTGGCTCTGACTCACCTGGGATCAGGCCAGACTGGTTCTCAGGTGCGGACCAGACAAACAACATCATGTTCATTTAATTTTGGCCATAAGTCAGAGCTCTGGGCTGTTCGTATTATCTCTCTGTGCTGTCAAAACTCAATGAATCTTTTCCCAAAAGTCTAAAGGCTATATTTTTCAGGCTCTTTCCAAGCCTGCTTGTACTGTCTGGTGCATATGTTAAAGCAGTTGAGCAACCATTCTCACGCACAGCAATTACTGCTTGTTTTTTGAAGCCACCAGCTAGGACTGGTCTTGCTTCTGGTGCCTCAGCAGAGGTGGGAGTAAAACTACAGAGCTGACATGTTGGTGTTACTCTCACCATGACCCCATTTCATACAGGCAAGGTTGCTGTGCCTGGTGAGTGCCACATCATAGCTCAGAGTCCTGCATTTCCCTCATCCCTGGCATAAAGACATTGATATTTGCTTGATGGAGCAGTGGAAATGGAAAATGCACCCCTTCTCTGCATAGATGATGAGATGGACCTTCATTAAAATGCAGAGTTTGCCAAAGCACTAATTTTATAATGACCATGGATTTGTGACTTGGGGGATAAAGTTGCCAATTTGCAACTCTCTTTATTATATTAGTATTTATGGATCCCTATTAGTTTTGGCTTTTTGGCACTTCCTTGACAGTTTGGAAAGAATTCCCACTGTGCAAGAAGAGACTGCATAGGTGCTGACACACAGTGAATAGCTTTTTTTAATCTTGGTACCTACAAATCATTAAAAGCTTTGGTGCTGTGGCTGTGACAACTGGGAATGTAGAACTGGGTTTATAATGAAAAATCCCTTTTTATTTTCAGTCAGCATCACCTTGAATAATCACTATAGTACAATGGCTTTTTGGGAGTATTGTTTCTATTGTAAAGGAAATATCTGCTGGGTAATCAACACTGCTGTCATCTCTTTCTCCCTGTGGTACTGCAAACGTATTTGTGGTACTGGTGCCACTCCAGCAGGAATGGATGATGTCCATCTACTGTGTCGTGATCTTCTCTCACTGCAAGGGAACTCTTCCTGCAGCATTTTATCTCCAGCTTTAAATAACTTTCCCATAAGACAGGCATTCTTCTCTGAACACACGGATAACAATGTGACCAGCATTCCTGCAAGTCCATCCAAGAGCTGCTCTCGGCCTGGAAAAATACCCTTAAAAGCTCTCACTGCTTATTGACTTAGAGGGAAAGGATTTGGCCCTGAGGTGATCCTTGGGTGGGTATTTTTTGTCCACGTGGCAAAGCATCATAGTGCTTTTGACAGCAGAAAGATTTCCCACAGCATGGATATTCCAGGGTCTGCCACCCTTGGCAAACAACATATTTATTAACAAAACAATGTTTTTCAGGATAATGTCCAGCACTTTGACCTTTCCCCCTCTCTCTCACACAGTCATTTTTCATCTGTTTCTTGCCAAGCTGAAGTTTCTTCCATAGATTTTCTAGCACTGTATAACAACTAACAGAAACTGCAGTCAATGCAGTTCAGGCCTGTGGGAATGTAAAGGCATCTTTGGGTAAATAAACCAAAAATAAGAGACAAGTCACAAGAAGGCTCTAGAGGCAGTGAGGATGTGAAACTGCAGAGAAATGCTAAAGGGAAGAGCTGGGGGGACACACGATGAAAATAGCCCATCACTTTTTTCCTTCATACCCACTCCTGTGGTCTAATGTGAACTCACAGATGGAGCCATGTGATGAGCTGGCACCAAGGACAATATTCTCTGCAAAGAAGAAATCCAATGATTTTCACATGCAAACAACAAAACCCTGCCTATGGAGTGACATTCCAGACAAGACTTTTTTATGCAGTTTTGTTTGGTTTTCCTCTGGGCTGTCTCTTCCCCTCCCCACACACTGCGAGTCCAGTCCCCAGCTCAGGCACCAGCCAGGCCCAGCTGCTCTTGGACACAGGCACATCTCACAGCTTGCGATCCAGGCTTTGCTCCTGCCAAGAATTCCTTGGGGCTGACCGTATGCGTCGCTGACTCAAGTGGCACAGAACACCCAGAAATGCCTGGGAGCACACGGATCTTTTGCCAGGAGGGATGAGGAGGCCGTGCCAAGTGCCTATTGAATTCCAAGCATGTGCCATCCTCTGCTGCCGCCCCACTGCTGTTGAGCAGGCAGGATGAAGCCGGATCCAAAGAAGCAGTTGTTGTGGAGTCAGGCTAAGGATTCTCTGGTGGAGGTGGCTGAGATGACAGATGGAAGAGGGGGAAGCATGTTTTCTAGACATACTCCAGTCTTTCTATATTTTTCCTATTTCTAGGATCTGGAGCAAAATTTCAGCCATGAAAGTATTTCTGCATTGAGTTTACATCTGGGTTTTATCTCACCTGAAATCATGCTCTCCCTATTTCACATCCATCAGCTCTTCTGGATGGTCTTTCCCCCTGTTTTTGCCCTCTTTTCACTTTCAATAAACCAACCAGAGAAATGAACTCACCAGTGAGGAAGGTCACTCTTCAAAGTGCAGCATTATATTTCATTTATAACCACAGTAACATTTATGTTCTCAATGAGCTAGGAACTATAAGAAATAAGTTTAATAACTAGGTAATAATTATAGTGTATAATAATTCCATTAAATTAAGTGATAAACAGTAGCTACCATTCACTGCTAAAAAGCATATTTTAAGGATGGAATGGATTGTTCAAAAATCACATACAGGAAGAGAAGAATCCCATAAGATGTTAATTCTGCAAAACTGTAATGCTAAAATGTGATAGAAAAATTGCCAATGCAGTTAGGTGAAAGAGAGAGTAAAATAATAGTTCAAAATCCTCCTGTTGCTCTGATAGTTTTAAATGTTGATTTTTTTTTTGTTTGTTTTTTTAATCATGCCGCATGCATGACCATTTTCCAGAGAAAATCATTGTTCATACAGCGGAAAGCCTAGGACAGGCAGCTGTGGTGTTTGAGTGAGTTTTATCACGAAGGGACCAAACTCTCTTTCCTTTCTCTTGTGAAGAAACATTTCTGATAGTGGAAAGACTGATTTATATGGAAACAGCCCTAGAAGAGACACAAACCTGCTTCTTTTCCCACATACTTATTTCCTTATAACAAGAATAATTGCTACATTTTGATGTCAGTGTAAGTGGCAATTTGAGTCTTGTGCCTTATAATTTGAGAATGTTATTATAAGGTGGAGAACAGAATTTGGAAAATGTAACTGCTGGCAAAATTAATGCTGATCAATGCTAATATTATTTTATGTGTTTTGGCTCTTCACCATCCTGGGAAAAAAAAAAAGAAAGCACATTATGTAGTTATATACAAAAGTCACTTCTTTATCAGTATAACTCTGGGATGAATAATATGCACAGGAAGTCAGGAGAGCTGTGCAGAAAATGAAAATAGAACCTGGTGTCCCAACACTTCTGTGCCAAAATCTAGACCAGCAACACCAGCATGTTTTCACTTAAAATAATGATTTGAAACAAGTACTTAAAAATGAGGACAAGCCCTTAAAAAGGAGGAAGAAGTCATGTGACAACAAGTTAATGGCTAAGAAGGGGAGAAGAAGAGTATAATTGGTTTCTTAAGGTGGACTGTGTTTTATATAATTAGTTACATATATTATAATTATAATATTATATATAATTCCTTATATAGATATTTAAAAAAAGTCTCTCTAATGTTTGCCTACATATAAGAAAATATAATTCAGGACCAAAAGATGTACAATCATCAGGTGCATTCCTGGGAATCCAATACCATCCCAGTAGGCCTGGCCAGTGGATACGAATTGACACTCTTTGGGAAACTGCTCAGCCTCATTTCTCTTGGAAAAGCAGTGGTGGGCGTGGCCTTAGGAAAGGCCTCTCAGGTGTTCTGGTTTTACCCTTTCTAGGAGTCATTCATATTGCCTGGCAAAGTCAGGCTTTATGTTGGACTTAGAGGAGTATTTCAAAGGGACCTGATTTTCCAAAATGCTGCCCAGATGAAGAGTGAGACTCTTCTACACAGGAATAATGGCTTATCAGTGTTATCATGAGCAGGCATTTCACAGCTTCCCAACTGCGTGGCATTAATGAGGTGCTGAGCAGCCAGCTGTAATAGAGCAGCATGCGGGGAGCTGATCCTCAAGATTTATGATGCATCTTTTGGTCTCTCTTTGGTCCATTTCCTTAATCATGATGCTGATTACCAGGGCAATTGTTTTTAGTTCTCATTTCGTTTCATTTTACTTTCCTTGGAAACCATAATGGACCTTTGTCACGGCTTCTTTTATTCCCCTCCAACCTTTAAATCAGCTGCTCTTCTCCCAGGCAGCTGCTGGGCACGGAGAACACCTTGCAGGCACTGTTGTGTTAAGGGCACTCAAGTGTGAAGCAAAATAATTAAATGGAGCTGACATGGCTTTCAAAGGGGTTTGCAGATCTATCCATGACAATTAGGCATCCTCCAAGCCTTGCCCAGCCCCTTGCAAGCAGGGCGAGCATATTCTGCAGAAAGGGTTTTAGAGCACTACCCAGCGTAAGACTCGTTTTTGTTGGGTTTTGAGGAGGAAGCAGTTGGCAGAAGTCCAGCCTTTGATGACGGCCAGAGAAAGGGAGGGAAAGGTCTGACTCAGGAGTGCACTCCCAGTTATTTATTTTTGGTTTTCACTCCAACTTGATCTACTTTTTTTTGCAGCTAATAGGTATTTTTGAGGCCACCTAAGAAGGTGGGACATATCTGTTGTGCCAGGGAGACACTGGGGGAGCCACAACAGAGCAGGCCAGGGGTGGCATGGAATAACCCACTTGGCCCCAAAATCAGGACACTCTTGTATGTAGCAAATGGAAGATAGTAGAAGAAAGAATTACTGATTGGGCTAAATTACAAGTGGGGCTGAAAAATAAGGTTATGTGCTATAAATCTAATTAAATACAGCCTTAAAGCAGTGACTATTAATTACATGCTTGAGTTGAACTGTGTATGTTACTCATCTGTGGGGCAAGTACGATTGCTCATCAGACTCTTACTGCATCCAAACACAAGCTTAACCTCATGAAATTAAAAATTAAAATATTTCTGGTGAAGTTCCTGATACAAAGAATCAGGTGTGAGCATCCAAAAGGAGACTACATGCCTGCAGTGTCCATGGGGTGGAGTTTAATCTCTTTAGAGTCTAAAACCAAGGGATTTGTGTATTCAGAAGGGGATGGCTTAGATGCACAGGGAGAATGAATTTAGAGTCACAGCTCCATCTATGTGCATAGTATATTTGCAGTACATATATAAATATGCATGTAATAATTTTTATTATACTATGATCAAACCAGCAGCAATAGCACAGTCAAGGGTGAAATGCTGCTGTGGCACAGAGCTGAGAGATATTTAAGATAAAGCACTCTCTGTGGGATTGCACATTTCCTTAGCTGTACCCCAACTTTTGTTGCCAAACTCCTTTCCAGGCACTCCAGACCACGCCTTGGGGCACTTGCTCCTCTTCCTCAGACTTTCTGAAACTCAGTAGTTAGGAAGGGCCAAAATTGTTTGATTAAAAAAAAAAAAAAGTAGCAAAATCTGATAATTTAGGAAGATAAAAAATAACCCAAGTTCTTAAATGTTGCATTTTGTTTGAAAGGATTCTTTCTTCATTTTAAGTCATTTAATGACTCCACAAATTCTGAAGTGGTTTAAGCAAAGCTTTCTGACAGGTAACATTCAAACAGTAACGCAGTGTTGGAAGAGGTGCCTGGTGCATTTGGCAGGAGTTAAGCAGCTAATGTTTTATCAGCTTGGAGTTAATAATATACACACTGTTAGGGCTTCTGCCTGTGTTCTCACAAGATTTTCAATATATCACCCTGGAAATGTTGTCTGATTTGGTGTTGTGAAGGTAACTCTGTTAATTGAAGAGCCAGGAAACTTGACTAGATGTTCTCCCATTATATATGTGTGTTTTAATGACAAGCTGATGGGGCAAGTTAGAGAAAGGCTGAGAAAGGAGACTGGAGGAGCTGGTGGGAAGTGTTCCTTCTGCTCCCTCTGCTTTGTGGGTCCTTCCCTTGAAGGAGGAGAGAGAGAGAATGGAGACAAGCATCATCTGAGCCTTAACTCTTTTTCTCCAAGGTTCTTCAGTTGGGCTGTAGTCATCCCCCTGAGGGGGTGCCCATGCTCCTCTGAAATTCCACCAGTGCAGATCACATTCAGAAGTGCCTGGGAATGAGGATCAAGCCTGTGAGGTCTATTACTACTTCCTTTATTGCAAATGCAAAACTTCCTTTAACGCTGGTGGGATGGCTGCAAAATGCACACATGAGCCCATAGATGTTCCAGCGAGGTTAATCAGGAACAGAGGGCAAGAGAAAAAGTTGACCATTGCCAGGTTTCTTTTTAACTGTTGGTTTTCCAAGTGAAGTTAATTATCTTGTAAGGTTTGTGTTAAAGTTTTATTCTTAAGTACACTCGGAAGTCTGGATTCTGGTTGAACCATTTTGGGACAGTTTTAATGGAATATGTGAATGCATTTTGCACAAATGTTTTCCTTCCCTACAGGATGGATGAGAACTCAATTCACATGCTGAACCCAGCTCCGGATCAGAAGGAATGACTGATGAGATTCTGACTTTATTTACTGAGCTATTTATTCAGCTATCAGGAGCTTGGTATCCAAAATTAACCGTGCCACTGTAATCTCAAGATCACTTGATAAGACAGTAGGAGTCCTGGGAGTTATTTCTCTTGCTGAATCACACACTTCTGCAAATTGGTGTTTCATACGTGCTGTGGTTCTAATTTGACAGTAGTCAAACAGACACAGTGAACCCCACATGGTGTTAGAACATGAAGGAAGACTAGTGAGCAAGTTCAAAATGAGCATTTGCTGATATGTTATGCCTGCGCCAGCCCAGTGATATGAAAAGCCAGCAGATATGATAAGGAATGTGAGCCTTTGCTGGAACATTTGCAATGGTAAAGCCTTTCTGCAGTCAGATGATTTTGGGACACGCCTGAAACCCAGGGAATGCAAGTCATGATCTGCTTGACTCCAGAGAGGTTCCCATTAAGTCCTGGGAGATGGAATGGCAGCCTTTAGCAGCTATTGGAGGTATGTGTGGGATTTCTCTTGGCCTCGAGTCATGCACATGCAGCTTCATATGGAGGCTGCTGATTTTCTATGCTCTCAATCTGGCTGTACTCCTGTTGATGTGCAGGCCAAGGACAGAGGACTGCAGTGTTCCCATCCTTCATGCACTTCTCATTTCTCTTCCCTGTTACAGACCTGTGCTACATTTAGTGCAGAAGCAAGCACGGACTGCAGGGAGCAATGTATGTCGTTATTATTTTATAAAACACGTTGGCTAATGCTTTACTGTGAGCAAACGTGACAGCTTCTTAATCTTCTGGGTGGCATCATAGCTAACTTTCCTGCTCTCAGTGCTTCTCAGTGCTCCATTCACTGCTTGGCAATTAGTACCTGCTCCTCTGAGGTGCTGGGCAACCACAGATCCCATTTAATTCCATGGAAATTAAGAGCAGAACTGCACAGTTCCTCTGTGTGCCTGTCACAGGAGCAGTGCAGAGTGCCACTTTTGGGGCAGAATAAACAAATGGTGATATAATAAATGATAAAGTCATGGAGTCATTAAGGTTAGAAAAGACCTCTAAGAGCATAGAGTCAAACCATTGACCATTAATCACTAATATACATTAATAACTCACTAGGCAACGATGATGCTTGTGAGGAACTCGCACTTGTGCTGTTAAACCCATCTGGAGGGGCTCGAAGTGAGGTTGTCAGCCAGGACCCCCTGAGCAGCTTTTTCCAGGATGAACACCCCAGCTAGCAGGTCACACTGAGTTATTAATGTCACCCATGTCAACATTCGTGGCAGGGCCAGGATCGGTGGTGCTCGGAGACGGGCTGCAGTGCTGGGCTGGGGTGGTGTCCTTCCCGAGCCCGCCAAGCCGGGCCAGCACTTGAAATTAGCCAGCAAAGAAGGGGAAACCTCGTGGCAGCTTCACAAAGCTGCTTTGGAGCACGTTAACAAGCCAGAACGTATCTCCATGCATACATTTCTGCCTGGTCTGTAACAGCGGAGCAATTGTCTCACACTTCGCTGTGCACCACACATGGCTAACAACTAACGCTCTATTTAAAGAAGCAGGCAATCCCCCTTCCCAGAAGCAGTTGTAACACTGTGAACAAATATCCACAGGGACAATTTTTTTTCCTTTCTTTTTCCCTTTTCCTTTTTTATTCTAGTCTAATCGGAAGCAGTGCAGATTCAGCCGTCTATAAAAGCGTGCCCCCGAAAGGAATTCGATTTATTTTTGCGAAATGAATGTGTGGCTTTTATTATGCATGGCAGGTATGGTTGGAATCCAAGTAGGAAAATTGTATTTTACACTGCAGGCCCCTGGGTAATGAATTAAATGGTAGCACCAACATATCTAACAGTGAAAAATGCCACACTATGGAGACACTTTCAAGAAAGCTGAATACACAAGCTGTGGGAGAAGAGCAGATGAACTTTTTCCTGTTTGTACCTATATTATTTAGTGATATTAACATTCTTTTTTTTTTCTTTTAAGGAAGGAGATACCTGTGTTAGAATAAAAGGTAAATTCTGGTCTGCTTCATCTATGTAGCATCCTCAGACCCTGCTCCCTTGAGTGTCCACCTCTGGCATCCTCTGGCTGCATCCCAAATACCACAATGTGAAAGGGGAAAAAATGCTGACTTGGGACTCCTCCTGGAACAGTCAGGATGAAAGAAGGGTATCCAGACCATGAAATCAATATATAGGAAGGTTTTTTAAGTGGTTCTTAAAATCTGCTTCATGCCAACACTTTAGCGAAGGTTTGGTTTCTGGTTTGGGGTTTTGTTTTTGTTTCTTGCTTGGAGAAGTATCAATGCCAAGCCTGGCTGAGCATCCATGCTTTCCCATTTCCAAAAGTCAGTAAGCTTGCAACAGCATTTTGCGTTTTGGGGGGTGAATTTTTCATGAAAGAACTTAACTTCAACAAATGCAGCCTGGAGCAAACCAGGTTTATCTCCAATCTGATGGTGGTTCAGAGCATTATCCCAAAATGCCACTGACCCTGCAACCTTTGGGTGCCTGGTCACTGGAGCAGGCTTCCAGAGGGCACTGCTTTCAGTAAAGCATCTTCACAGTACTTAAGGGATTATTGACAACATGCCTCCCTTGTATCCATCTACCAAAGGAAAATTGAACTCTCCCCTCTCCTATCCTTCTCATCCTTCAGGATGGCTGCAGGTTATTATAACTGCTTTATTAAGATAGCTTATATTCATATGTACCTCAGTTTCTGTGTTGGCTACAGCAACCTGAGTTGGTGCTATCCTCCAAAGTGCCACTTGGTTATTAATCATTAATATCCTGCAGCAGAAAAGCAAAGATTTTAGCACAAGGGTCATACAATAGGTTATTTAATATAGAATCAACAGTGCATTCAGGTAGGTCTTTGTTTCTCTCTCCAGCACTGGAGGCTGTGAAGAGGGAAGGACATGGACTAAATTACACTTTCTAAATTACATTTTTTCACATTAATAAGAAAATTAACTTTAGAAACTGAATAAATAAAGAGCAGGTGAGAGATGAGTGAGAGCTGAGACTGTGCCATGAGACGCTGGACTTGAGACTCACTGTGTAAATAAGAGAATTACTAGCAGAATCCTCCACTTTTCCTCTCATTCCCCTAATCTTCACACTCAGACTGTTACCAAGGAGAGGGGAATGAACCAGGATTTCCCATCATAGCTACACTCCCCTTTCTAGCCACCTGCTTTACAGGGGGCTCTGAAATAAATCATCGGCTGAATTTAATATGCCAGTTGTAACAATCTGAATCTTGCCTTCACCAGCCGCAATGTGAATTTTTGTCTTTGGCCTTAGTGGGAGCCTTTGGATTCCCTCTTGTTAAAAGCAGCAATGGACTTTCCAAACATGTCTGCTCTTCCAGGAGTAGTAAGAATACATCACAGCCCCAACATTTATTAACCATGCAGTGCCTTTCATCCAGGAAGCTCAAAGAGAGAAAATCCTAGCGCGCATTCAAGTTTAATGTCTCCCTTCAAATATATGTATTTTACCTGGCAGTGGAATATCAATCGACCTGGTTCGATTGGTGCCATTGCTATTTCTATTCAAATCCAAAGGAAAACTATAATTTTATATTGCAATAAATTTTAAGGGATTTTTTAAAAATAAATGTTCAATATAAGTTGAAGGGACATTGTCAAATGTCAATCTCGATTGCAAACTCAGTATTTTTAATTTTTACTCTGTTGTCAGTTTTTCTCTAGGAGGTCAGAGAATCTGGAAAGATTTAAAAGCAATTTTGTTTTTCCACTTTCCAGGGCAACAGCTATGCTTCAGTAAATTCTTTTTCATCTGATTTACCAATTACAAGGAAATATTGCCTGATATCTAATCACAAACAGAGGGCCATTTTAAAAAGAAATATTTAACTTCTCAGAAACCCAAATGCTTTCAGTTATCTCAAAAATAGACTCGGAAAGCTGTGTCAGTATTTTATGGAAAATGAAGAACAGGAGTCTGCTAATTCTTAATTTATTTAGTTTTTAATCCCTGGATTTCTGCCTGGATGCTGTTTCCTGTGAAGCATCCTCATCTCCCCTCTCATTTGGTAGATATTTCAGTGCAGAGGATGTGAAGTGGCACAGGGATTTCAATGCAGAGAGCACCAGAAATACGTGGTGGCATCTCTGCCTCCAAGTTATAGGGGTGTGCCTGTGTGTGTCCAAGAAACTGTGGGAGGGAAAACGAAAGAGGAGCATTTCTTTTGCACAAAGAAGTTGACTTTCTCTCTGGAAAGTGTTCTCAGGAAAATATTAATTTTGTCAAGTAGCCAATGTTCTGTCAGAACAGTTTGGATCTCATGTCTTTTAATCAGCCCTGGTGCTAATG
The DNA here is from genome assembly GCA_013389985.1 of Dryoscopus gambensis. Lineage (NCBI taxonomy): Eukaryota > Metazoa > Chordata > Aves > Passeriformes > Malaconotidae > Dryoscopus > Dryoscopus gambensis. Next base: position 91,860 of record WEIT01000038.1, read on the forward strand.
AAAGTCCAGCTGTGGAATTGGTGTAATGTGAGACAGGGAACAATCCGAGTCCCAGCTTGAGAGTTTGCGACGCTGAGGGGACGTGGTTTCATTTTCTGAACTCAAAATATGAGTTTAATAAAGCTATTGACAAGAAGAAAGCTGCCACCTATAAATGATTTCAGATTGAAGCTTTAAATTTGAAAATTGAACAGTTTTGACCTGGAAAACATTTGGAAACAATAAGGTGCTATTTTTACAGCCATTTCCTAGAAATGATCAAGTCTCAACATTTAGAATTTTTAAAAATAATTTCTTATGGCCATGCAGAAATGATTACTTGGGTTATGGTGATCCAGGAATGATTTTTACTGGAGCTTAAACCAGAAGCATTGGAAATGAAAGACTTGACAGTGCAGCCATACTCCATGGGCAGATTTCTTAGGACAAGATTTGCAAAGGTCCAAGGCAAACCTTACACAGGAGCACCAACAGACCCCTAGAATTTAGCTTCGTAGCTCCCCATATTAAGTCCTAATGTATTTTTGCTCATTAATGAGTTATCCTCTCATCTATGGAGCAAGAAAGTCAGTCATTTCCTTCGTTAATAACATTGGACAAGATGTAACACATTTAAAGTAGTTTTGCTGAATTCATCCCACATTTTAAATCTGAAACTTTCAGAGCTTGCAGCTGACCTGGCCATTAAGCTCTGCTAATATTTGTTCTTCACACTGTGCCAGGGGAGGAGGGATTGAGGGCATGGAGATGAGTACAGAGCAATCTATCTATTTTCAGTATTGCCACCAAAGCTTGGAGAAAGGTTTTGCAGATAAATTAATTGTGAAATGAAGCTTTTCTCCCTCCACTTTTTCCAAAACCCACATAATTTCTGACAATCCTGGTTTTGTCCCTGCTTATGGTTGTTTCTTCTGTTCTCCTTTATGAAATCCAAGCTTTATCAGAAGTAGGATCCTGGTTTTGTAAGCGAGGGATGCTATTTTAGGAAGTGTTGGTGAGTCTGCATCATGTTCAAACAGCTGCTTAATGATTTAGCTTGTCGTCATACACTGAACAAACTCTAACGCTGAGCAAATCGTTCTTATCTGATTACCTTCATTGCTTATCTGCATGCTAATTTGGGAATAATTTAAATATGATAACCGTTTAATCAACAATCATATATAACATGAATGTGATGCTTTCTAATTTTGTTTTCATGTATAAGTCATATGCAACGTCTCCTATGAATGTGAAGATTAATTATACATTAATGAATAGCTATTTCTAACAAAGGTCATCAAATTAGTTTCTGTGACCTCATTACCACGTTGCATGCAATCTAATTAACTTATACAAAGGTTGTTTCAAATACCTATCAGAATCTTAAAGTGTCTGATTCTCTCTATAGGTACATCTGACATTTTCTAGGCAATGGCGGCAGATTAAGGGAATTTACTTCAAAAAACCCATAATATTCTCCTTAGGTGACAGTAGGATTCTTCTATTGAGACTATTTCCCTGAATAAAAGTAAAATAAACTCCACTTTTTTGTTGTTTTTGCTGTTTAAGACTGTAGAACTGTGTCTATTTCTCCTTGAATTTTCTTTGGTATTAATGTATATAACTACTAATGCATGAAAAATATAACTTAATGCATGGAAAAAAAATCACAGCATGCAACTCACAGAAGAGCAATAGTGAAGCGACACTGCTGAAAAATGGGGTTTCAAAGGAGAAAGAGTTACTTAAATGCAGACAGCCCCCAGTGGAGTAATAACACCTGGGCTCAGTCGTGCTCCAGAAAGGAAGTCTGTGATGGCTGCACTGCACAGATGATACTGGCACCAGTTCTGGTGCAGGTGGGGGTTTTCTTCCTCATTTTATGTTCCTTTTGGCTTTTCTTCAGGGGTCATTTTTTGTCTTTTTGGAAAGTTCAAATCTTAAAGTGCTTGAAAAAGAGACAGCAAAAAAATCAGAGCATGTCTGAAAATCTGGATGGGGAGAGGATTTTTTTCCATTCCAGCTCCTTACTTATCTGCATTTAGCCATAGCATATTAACATATTTATGCGAGGAAATTCATATTAATAGCGCTCAGCTTATCTGCCAGGAGCAAAAAAGCAAATGGATGCAGAATATAAAGGAGCAACACTAGTTGCAGGATTCAGACCCATGTGCCTAAGAAGGGAACAACACAGCCTATTCTTATATCCATTGGGCCTGGCATATCAATGAAAAGAGAATTTAGCCCTTTCAGTTTAATTTTTATATCAAGTGTTAGACCTATCTTGGAAGGAGCCTGTGTTAAATATTAAAAAGTAGCCAAAAGGTTGTACAAAACTAGATTATTTGGCATTCTCATGCTCATAAGTTTTAGGGGTTTTTTTAATAAGGTAATTGGACTTGATTGCTTGATTATAGTTTTTTGTTAGAAGAATCTTTTTCCCTAATAAATAAAAATCAATGCATCACTGAGATATTTAATCTTCCTAAAAAAAAAAAGCCAACCCTTTCTGATAAAACCTCACTAGTTTGTCAATACTCTTAATGGTTTGCATGAAAAAATAAGGGAGGTCCTCTCACAGGAAGATAAACTCTCCAAGCCTTCATCCTGGGGATAAAAGAAGCACTCCCGTATGCTGACGCTGTGCTGTTTCACTGCAGATCAATACTCTGATCACAGAAGCAATGGTAATTACAGAGCCTTTCCTCTGGGAGCTGAGGATCCTGTGCTCCCATGGAATCAGCACAACCCAAAAGCCTTTGACATCTTCCGTCAGGAGGTTTTGGAACAGTGAAAAGCAGGCAAACAGACAAAATGCAGCCACTGTTTTATGGAGGGTCTCTTGTTCTCTCCTGTTTCCTTTTACACACCTTTGCCAGAGCTGGAGTGCAGCATGATGGACGCAGTCTCCTTCTCTGAAGCTAATCAACGCAGAGACCTTGTAAAAATAATCTTTTTCTTTCCTTTTTTCTTTTTTCTTTTAATCTGAAGTCAGTTTAGGTTCCTGCATTATGCTTTTTAAAAGCGTGAAAAATAGCTCCCCTCACCTATCTTCTTGTCTCTTAATGTGTTTTGAGAAAAGTCGATTTTTTTTTTTTTTTTCAGAAAAATGTGAAGGTTTAATGTTTAGGAGGCATTTGGCCTTACATGAAAACCTAAGTGACATTTTCATTTTTAGTCTCTGTATTCAGAAACATAATTTTCTGCACTCTAAAGAAAACAGTAGATGTCCGTGGGGGTACCACAGTATTGATATTGGTGGGATTTGGGAAGATTCTGTGCTTCTGCATTGTTTTTGATCAACTCTGTCACAAAAAAAATTATTCCATGTGGCAAATTACCCTATCGCACTCTCAGGAGTCATGCAGTGGTCTGTGGGATTTCTCATCCACCACAGTAACCTGTTTTCTCTCCAACTTCCATGCTTTGCATTCCAGGCTCTCCAAAGCTGGGGCTCTAACGCTGAGTTTGTTCTGAGAAATAGCCATGATCTCCTCTAGAGCTCTAAAAATAAATCTGATACAGTACTCTTAACAACCTGTAACTCCAAATATTTAGTTGAGGTTGGCAAGACTTTCCCCCCTAGGGGATAAAATAGTTTGTTAAACTGGTAACTGCTGGAAGCAGTGAAGTATTCTGATATGTAGAGGCAGTAGTTAAATGAAAGCTATTGTAGATGATTTGTTTGTCATGCTTTTTGATCAAAAGAAGAAAGTGTAGCAGAACCAATATTTTCAAATATTTTTAGAAACCTTATTAGTTGGGTTTGATGTAAAGGCAGAAAATATGAATTAAAGATACAGGATCTAAGTTTGTGTAAAGAATGTTTTCCAAAATCAGCAGGAGACAAATCTGAAATGTCTGAAAGGTTTCATTTTCCATAAGCTCCCAGAATTATCTAATGTTAATCGCAACTCCCTTAAACCTGCATACTTAGGAATGGGACTGCATGTCCTAGATACTTTGTCTTCCTCTTGAGTCTGAGCAGAAATAAACAGCCTAAGAACAGACGATACACAAATGTGTGAAGGGGTTTCTTTGTCTCTGAAAAATAAGACACAGAACTGTGTAACAAAATGGGGAAAACTGCTTCTTGACTGAAAGGTGAATGTCTCCTTCCCACTCATCCCTGCGTCTCTACATATCCCTGTAGAGGGACCAGGCATTCCTCCCCAGGTTTAACAGAGATCTTTTACATTGCAGGTAAAGGGGCTTTAAAAAATTCACAGGGTGTAGAAATTTTTAGTTCCAAATTCTATTTCAAAGAAGAAATATTTAGCTTTTTTTTTTTTTTTCTTTTTTTAGAAAATAGTAAAGGTATAATCACTATTCAATGTCTTTCTGAGGCTTCAACCCCTCATTCTTTATGATTTTTTTACCTCTAGATATGCTTCAGAGCACCTTGAGGAAGTCAGTGAGTGCTGCATTTCATGGGGAACATTGAAAAGTGAGTAATTTGTGCTTTTTAAAGCGAACTTGGGAAGTTTTTTGGTTCCTCAAGGTGACCAAGGAACCTAAGTGGAAGCCTTTTTCCATTAACAGTTAAGTGACTAGTAGGGAAACAAGTCGGAATATTTTGCACAGCGCTCATCTATTGGATCCCTGGCTTTTTTCTTCCCCTTTATGGCACGAGGCTGTTTTGGGCAAAATGAATAGTGAAGCTTAATAAACACAACTCTCCATTGACTCTGCTTTGTGCAAGTGAGGTGGCAAGAATTAAAGTCCTTAATGGATATTTAATGGTGGATGAAATGAGCTTTCTCCTCATTAACACAGTGGCTTATTAGAGCTGGTTGCCCTCCATAAAGAGCTCACCTGCCTCACCTCCCAGGCGGCTGCTGGAAACCCCAGCTCCCATGGAGTAACTCAGATTCCCTCACTGAGCACTCTTACAGGAAAACTCCTTTCAGAAGAAACACAGGCACTGTCTTCCTGAGATTTGGGTGTAATTTGCCATTTCACTGAGGTTATCACGTTCTCCCGTTTGATGTCTCTTTATAGGGAGTCTTTAATGCCCCCCACCCGCTCCGTTGCTATGAGTCAAAGGTTAAAAAAAAAAGAGTTCTCAGGGTTCTTTGAGTTTTCCTCCTCTGTCATTATACCATATGTGTGGTGCTGAAGTTTTAGGGTGGCTTTTCCTGACAAGAATGCAACTATCACATTTTTGGGTCCCTGCTTTGCTTGAGGTAGAGATGAAGGAAATCAGAATGGGACACGGAGGTCTTCTAAATGTCTGTATTAATTGGGATTTCAGTGTTGTTGATTTTTGCAAGGAATGAAGGCAGTGACTGATGTATAAAGAAAACCCTTGGAGAAAAAAAGGTGTGAATCCTATAATGGTTTGGGTTAGAAGGGTTATAAGTTCCAACTCCTCTGCCCTGGGGAGGGACACTTTCCACTAGACAAGATTGTTCAGAGCCTCATCAAACCTGGCCTTGAACTCTTCCAGGGAATCTGCAAGATTGCTGTGACACATGGGGGGAATGAGCTACTGAAATGGAAATTCATACTCATGTGTGTGCATTTCCAAAGCAGTGGATGGCCAAGATCATCTCCAGCAGGTAGAGAAGAGGTGTCTGGGCTGTGAAACCAGCAGGACTTCATGGACCTGGATCCTGTTTCCAGCTATGCTCCCTCCGCGTTTTCTCTGCATGTGCTCATTGCTGGACCAGGCACTCGACTTTCCATGGCTCACGGCTGTCCTGGCCAAGTCGGTTTATCAGCTTCTACAAAGCTGCACCTAATCTGCACTTAAATACTTACAGGTTTTCTCCCTTGTTTGACAGAGGTAAAATATTATGAACTGCGAGGGGTTTGGCAACTGCAGTGCAGGCTGACATAAAATATCTGAGTAGCAATTCACATAAAATAAGGTAGCTAGAGATTAGTGTATACGGTTGTATGAATAGAGTTGCAGGTCCTTATTTGAGGGTTTAAATACAAGATGTGAAAAATCATATGTTTGCCAGCGTGGAAAATACCTTCCTATGCATTGTGGAAATCTGGGAGGAAATTTTTAGCTCCACCTGCAGTAACTGGAATTTTAGCAATGGGTTTCAGTCAGTCTGGATTTTCCCTCAGTTTTTTCCACTGGAGAGAAAAAATTGCAGATATGTACATGGTATTGGGCAGCGGTCTGTGTTGCACACACAGCAGAAATGGTTGTAGCTACGGCACAACTCAGTTACAGCTTGACCAAGAGGCACTGAGTAAGTCTTGTCAAAGGAGCCAATAATCTTCTTCCTCTCAAACTGAAATTTCTGCAGCAGCCTTGGCATAGGAATTATTAAATGATGCAAAGAGCAAAATATTTGTTAAACAAATTACCTAAGGAGAATATTGGAAATTTTCTGCCTGTCTCATTTTTAAGTGACAATCCTGGCAGAGACACCCAACAGCTTCTCTCATTTTAGAAGGGTAGCCTGGTTTATAAGTCATTGATCTGTGTTGACATGTCCAAGCTTGGGAGGAGTTTAGGAAGGTGTTTGTTTGCCATCATGACCTGGACCTCAGGGTATAAAGAGCTTTTCCTGCACTGAGGCAAAGATTATGTCATGTTCCTTGTCTGCCTCCTTCTCTCCCTATGCTTTCAGTACTGAGGCTGGAGCAGGCAGGGCCAAGGTCTGGTCACCACACGTAGCTTCTTCTTAAAAAGCCCAGAATTTAATTATTTTGCTGAATATTAAGGATTTAAATTTTTTTTTAACTTGTCCCAGAACTTGGATTATCATTATAAAGGAGACCATGAGCTACTGGAAACATGAAGTGACTGTAAAAGCAGCAGAGGAGAGCAGGAATGGACCTGATGGGAAGCGTGGGAGTTCCTTTGGCTGATGGATTATGGAATACACTGGCTGGTGATTCTGAAGTGATCACATCAGCTCACAGACAGGGGACATGAGGGTCTCCCTTGAGCCCAAGAGTGACAAGAATGGGAACCTTGCAAGTGGATGGCAATGTTACCTGACTCTGGAAGAGCCAAGCTCCCAGAGGGGAGGGGAGGAGTGAGCACTGTTGGTTGAAGGGACCTCAGTGGGAAGTGGGCATCTTTGCAAAGCTGTGCCCGGGAAGTTACAGCAGCTGAGGTGGGAGGTAAGGGGATGGTTGCAGGGAATTTCTGTTGTATGAGCAGAAGGAAAAGGCCAGGTATCAGAAAAAAGCTGTGGGGGAAGAAGCCAGAGGCTTTGGGTAAGACATGCGCCCACAGCGCAAGGTGGCTGTGGTTTATTTACCTTGGAAAGGCTCGCAGCACTTTTCCCTACTGAGAAAGTTAAACATCATGAGTGTTAAGTACAGAGCTTCAGGAGGCATAGGAATTAGCAGGATGGCTAAGTGAAAGCTTGGCTCTTCCCCCTCCTGAGGCTAATGTAGCTCTTCCATCCCCACCCCATGTCTGCCTCTGCATTCCCTATGCCAGAGGCAATGGAGGGCAAAATATTGTGAGTGTGAGGTCAAGGCAGGGGCTGCTCCATCCACCAAGCTGGGCACCCATCCATCCTCCAGCCTTCCTTGTGCCTCTCGATGGAGCTGCCAGGGGATCACCTGCTCCTGGAGGATCCCCCGCTGTGGCGATGGAGAGCAGATCCCGCGCTGCCACATCAAAGTCTGTTTGCTCATTTCAAAAGGCTTTGGGCTCAATACGGAGCTATACAACACTTAGGTGTTGTCTGGCAACTTCCTCCTGCTGTGACGGGGTGACAGTGGGTTTGGACTTTCATCTCCCGGCCTTCCTTTGTCTCCGGGATGAATTGGGAGCTGACCTGAGACCACAGGAGAGTCTCCCGTCGGGGCGATGCGCCAAGGCGCTGCATTTCCATTCTCTCCACACTTTCTGTGATGTGAGGCTGCATGCATAATCTCCCAGGCCATGGAATAGAGATGCTCAGCCTTTTCCTGTGTTCCTGACATAAATTTCCATTTCCCATATTCTGTTAAGCCATGCTCTAGTGAAGTACTTTTTTAAAAAAACCCAACAACTATATCGCTCAGCAAATCATTGAGAAGCTCTAACAACAAGTGAAAAAATCCCAGTTTTGACCTCTCAATCAGCACACATGAGAAGGGCATCCACCATAATTACTGGAATTCATAAATGACCTTATGAGGCTGATGGAGATAACTCCCTGAAATTATAATTATTTCTTCTTTAACACTGTTATTTTCTTCTGTGTCATATGAAAGATGATTAAATGAAGGTCACCTAAGGTCAAAATATCTGTTTGGCAGTTTTTAGCCCATTTCCACACACATGCTCTGTGAGCAGGGGCTATAAGCACGACACCAATTTCAATTACACATAGGCATGCCTAAGAAATAATGAGCTGATTTATGAGGGCTGTACATTGGGCTGGAACACGTTTATTCAGTTGTGGACTCTTCAGGAAGATTAGTGCCTCTAGTGCACTGTATACTTTGGAAATGTGCAACATTTCAGGATATCAGCAGTAATTCAGTATTATAATGTTAATATAATGTAGTTCCACTTTTGTGATGTCCTATTAATCAATCCTTTCAGTGACGTAACTCTGCTTATTTATGAACAGGAGATCCACAGTTTAAGAAGAGCTCTCCTTTTTCTGGAGGTTACTTGCCACTTTCATTTGTGAAAGCAGCAGAACCAAATAAAAACTCATTTTTCTTTGGAATAAAACAGGTATTTTCTTTATTGATAATTCAGATAATTATACTTATTTTGATATATATCCTTTGCCGAATAAACAATAGTGCTATTCAAATAACCTTCTAGTTTATGGAGGGCATATTTTCACCCTATATTTTTGTCTTAGATGCAGAGTTTTAATTTATCACAGCACAGGATCCGCACAGATATTTCTGAATTCATAAATCAAAAAATGGGCCCAGCAAAACTAAGCTGAAGTTTGAAAATGTATTTTCTTCTAAGCTGTCTAGTATTTTTATTGTGGGAAGAATATACAAAATACATCTCTTTATAGATTTCAAATGCCATGGTTTAAAAAAATTATAAGGCATCAGGAAAGAAACAAGGAGTGGTGAGAAAGGGAGTAACAGCCTAAAATTTTGTGCCAAATTTCAAAAATGCTTCAGGTGTGAACCAGCCCATTAAAGGTGAGCCACCCCCGATTGAGATGAAGAAAGGCTGTAATTCATAGATAGAAAAAAAACAAGCAGGGAAAATGAGAACAGCTTCAAATAAATAATTAATAACAAATAAATGAACGGATAAATAAATAAGTTCTGAAATCTTAGCAGATTTATCCCGCTGAGATGCAATGTGTCATTTTGCCTTCAGCGTTTCAGAATTCACCTCGGTAATTATGTATTGCATTCACTACTTAAACCCCTTATTTTTAAAACAGAAAAAAAAAAAATCCAGCAAATAATTGCCTGATAGAGCAGTTGCCTATCTGAGAGTGCGTAATTAGCCCCTTCCCTCAGCAACTGCTACCAGCTCCTGTCAGAGACAGGGGAGAGGAGAAGGTGTTTCAAAGGCTTGTTCTTATGCTTCATGGATTTTATAATAGATTGAAAAAAAATAGAAAATGATGATATTATTAATACCATCATGTCCCTGGAGAAAGGACTGAAGAGCTCTGCCACCACTCCTCCTGTGCTGACAGCTTAAAACAGTCCTTTTAAGTATAAATCGTAATTAATAAAAATGACAAGAAAACACCATGTCTGAGCCTTCCCATTTAAAAGGGGAAGTAATTGTGTCCCAGTAGCCCTGTGAAGTGCTATGGAGGTGCTGGGCACAGGAGGAAAGCCCAGAAAGTGTCCCTGTCACACCCCTCCCAACTCCCAGTGATGCTCCCGCTGCGAATGCCAGCAGTGGATTTGGCTCGCTGGTTTTCACTTAGTGAAAGTCAGGAGCAATTATCACCCACAAAGACAAAGGGATGTTGATTAACATGAAAGCAAATTGTACGTGTTTTCTCTGGTAATTTACTTTCAGAGATGTTGGGGTGTGAGGAGACCCTGCAGGAAGGGGAAGAGCTGGCGCTCCCTGCTCGGAGATCCATTGTGATGTTTGACACCTCTACCTTTTTCTGCTGGCTTCAGTAGTTTTTCCAAGTTCATCTACATTCAAAGCACTAGTCTGGGTGAACAACTGTAATAAGAGAGAGGGCTAAGCTAGGAGAGATCATGCTGAGGCTCAGATTACTTGTTTCTCTTCCAGCAAAGATTTAATGCACACTTACAGCCCAAAACTGGGCTGTCCAAGAAAAAACTAACGCTGTTGCCATGGATTTAACATAGCTTTTGGGCAGAATACATACTAAGCCAACATTTAATACTATTGTAAACCCTGCACTGAGTTGTCCATTACTCAGCTGTGATGTGCTTTCCCCTTTGAAATGTCTCACCAATTGCTTCCCACTGCTGCCACCAGTGCTGGATTCCTGCTGGACAACAGGATCCCTCTGTGGAGACAGGGGTGCTGTAGCTCAGGTATCTAATTGCTGTTGATTGAGATGTATCCCACTAATGCAAAAAGAACCCCAAAAAAACAACAAAAACCCCAGGAAAACAAAAAACACCCCCCCACAAAAAGTAATCCCAAGACAGGATTTATATTCAGCCCTGTGTCCTTGCTCCCATCAAGCAATGCAGTACAACACAATATTTATACAATAAAATATTGAATACCCAGCATGCTTATGGTTTTGTTGTGCTTCCTGCTTCAAAACCGTGTTACTTCATGAACAAGGAAATCCAGTGGGCTGTCCTAGGAGCTGACTCAGGGGAAGAGTCAGGATTGCTGAGTTTTTCCAGTCAAAATACCATGTATAGGTAACTCAGAATTGTTGTTTCATTTCTGACTCTAAGCCTGACATTTCACAAGTCTTGCCTCGAACCAAACACAGAGCTGACCCAGAGAGTGTGATCCTGAATGTTTTTCCCTCTGTTTCCTACCAGGCATGTCTCAAAATTAAAATGTCAGTCTATTAGTAATCATGGGTGTGTTCTTGCCAAGAGGGAATAATGGGATAAGGGCTTGGCATCTTCAGAGCTGCTTGGACCCGCTTTAGGAGGAGGATGTGGAGATGCATCCTTACCTCCTGACCTCACCCTGGTCATTCCCTGGCTTGAGGCAAGGCAGAGGAAGCTGGGAAGTTGGGTTCTGCCAGGTCCCTGCCCTCTCAGAGGCTCTCTGGTGCTGTTAGGGGTTGAGCAGGGATGTGATTTGGGGTCCAGCAGCTTCCCCACCCTCGCAGAGGGAAGGAGGTGTCTAAGCCCAACCCTGGACGCTCCCCGCTCCAGATGTGTCGCGGGAACTGCTTTTGCCCAGTGTTTCTGTTTAAAAGACATTTGAAACAAGCTTAGCATTGCCAAGATAAAACTAGTTACAGGATTTTTCTCCACTCACACCCACAAGAAATCTTTTCATTTGGAGGTCATTGCAGGGATTTAATGGTGCTCGATGAGGTTTTTTTCATGCATGTGGAACCAATCTGATCTCAGTTCTTACTTATGTATTGCTGGGACATCTCATCATGTGGCACTGAGATAAGTTTGGCATCAGCAAAACCAGGGGATTTCTATTCTGTCAGAGAACCCATTTTCCTTTCTTCTTTTGTTTCCCATAAAATCCTGTTAGGGCAAAGCCGAGTTCTTTAAGCAGGCTGCAAATTCATTGAATCAACACTGTTTGTGCTCAGCTTTTCTTCCTCACACTCCATTAGGAGGTGAAACACTCGCAGCAGAAAATCTGGCACATGGCAAGACAGTAGAACACTGAGATTTTATAACCAAAACTAATCTGTGGACGTAACTCCTGATGATCTTTGAAATTTATTGAATGGGAGGCTGTATTGAAGCCAGCATAGAGCTGATACCAAAGCAAAAGGATTGTTTTGCAAATATTCTCTTATTTGTGCCAAATAATTTCCTCATAAAGCTATTTATACACATATATATGATAAATGTTTTATGCTTCAGTCTAATAGCAAATGAGCTATTACCTACAAGAGCCACTTTGAGGACCAAGCTGCATCAAGGCACTGATGATGTGTGATCTCCAGAGATATTTTACTGTGTCTACATGCAGAACGGACCAAACGCTCCATCTTCCAAAAGGGATGCTGTTGGAGATTCAGCCAATTTTCTCGAAGACTTTTTATCACAGAAGGAACTGTTTCAGCAGATTCCCTCTATAAATAGCAGGGCCTTGTTCCTCCATAATACTTTTTCCATGCAACCGTGTTTATAGGCAACTTGGAAAAATCTCCCATTAGTTACCAATAAAAACAACTATCCTTGGCACCTTTGACTGCTCAAGTAATGTCTGACTGCTCCATCTGTATAAAAGATGTTGTCCAGATCTCCTGACGATACACAGGGCTTGCCCTGGTTTGTAATAGCAAATCTCTGGCTGTGTTAAGGAGACAAAATTAAATAAAATTTTTTAAAAAGTCCTGTTCTATGAGAAAAAAAAAATCGAAAGAGGAGTTTATATATATTTTTTTTCTCTCTCTCTGCTCTCTGAGGTGTCATCTGGCTTTCTCCTGACAATGCCCCGTGCTGCTGTGGGAGACCACAGGCAAAAAGGTCTCTACATGATGCATTCAGTATCTTCTCTTTTTTCCCTAATTTTACCACTTAATCTAAGGGCACGGTTTCACAGGACAGCCCAGAGAATTCTCACCAAATTTACCATATTCCCCAGAGCTTTTAAGAGGAGAAACAGCGTTTATTGCTTGAATCACAGAAGTTATATGTCACTGTTATGCAACTGTATCAATCACCTCCTTTCAAAGACTCTCAAGAGAAAAATTGAGGCCATCATCCTCATTAATGAGGTAAATGCCCTTGGGACAACTGATGGTTGAAATATGGTGTGTTATTTGTCCTGCCTCCTCTGGACAATAAGATGTGTTTCACTGTGCTGATGTGAATTGTAGATACAAATAAACACAATCAGAGGCAACCTCATACCATAACTTCCTAAACCTCTTAAAAATGAAAGCTCTCCCATGTGAGAAATGCTTTTAATTGCTCTGGAGTCCATCTATCACAGAGGGAGCTTGCTCCATCCACCAATCCTGAGCTGTCAACCATTTTGAATTGCCTTGTGTATATGCTCTGGGACTTCATAAGAGAAAAAACTGGAAGTTTGCTATCATTACATAAGATTTTGACACCATTTTATGCCTGCTTTTCTCTCCTTGTCCCTTAAACCTTTACCTAAGAGCTGCCTCAGGTCTGTACTTCATAAGCTTCATAACTCTTGAAACATTTTTACAGGAATAATAAATTCATGTGTCAAGTACAAATATCGAGGTTTAACAAGTTCAATCTCTCCAATATGGGGTAAAGAAGAAAAGAAGGGGAGAAATGAAAACAGAACACCCAACCTGAGTATTTTCTTTGTGAGAGGTATCCACCACTAGCACTCAGGTGAAAAGGTAATTATCTCCACCTAACATGATGGTAGAATCTAGCCCTCATATCAGCATTTAAAAAATAGCAGTGAACAAATCTCTCTGCTTAATGACTCATATGCAATTTGAAATGGAAATAGAATAATATGTTTGAAGTCTGTATTATGCATTTAAATAGATTAAAGAGAGACTAAACAATTAGTGATAATATGTGTGTGCATTAACGCAGGAGAGAATCAAGTCTTTCAAGTCTTTTAGATTGCTGAGAGGCCTCCCTGGTTTAGAACCGGGAGGAGAGCTGGCTCACTAAAGGATTAAAATACATTATCCTACAGGGTAAATTCATTATTCCTAATGCACCAGGATATTTTTGATCCTCAGATGAAAGTTTTGCAGGCTGAGATAAGTAGATTGTTTTGGATATCTGAAGAATTAAAAGAGATTTGTCCTCCAAGAGAACAGAAAAAGAAGCAGGAGGATGCCCCAATTAGCTGCAGAGCTTTAAAAGTAGGTAGTGTCTTTCTCTAATCCAGGCATTGGTGGTGGCATCAGGGATGGGGCAGGTGTCTCCAGGATGCTGGAGCTGCAGTGACTCTGGAGCACACAACTGGGATGCGTGGGATGGCTTTTTCCCACCCTGAAGTGGTGGCAGGAATGGGCTCTGCCTGGCTTGCATCAGAGAAGTCCTGACTGAAGCAATATGGTAATTATTTACTGTACAGAGCTTTTTAGCAAGCGTTCTGCTATAAATATTTAGCTGTAACACTGCGATTCTTTCTGTGGCTACAGCGCTGCAAACTGTAGTTAAATCTTTTGTTATTATATTTCCCCTCTCTCGAGAGCTTCCCAGAATAACTCAAAGCAAATCTTTGTGAAGAAATGCTTGTTCCACTACCTAAGAGGAATACTATAACGTTTGTGCTGAGTGGATGAGGAAGCCAGGTTCTGAAAATCAAGTTGTAGGTTGTAGGCATGGGAAAACACATGCTTTTCAGCTTTGAGAAAGGAGTAAATTAAACTTGCAATGGCCTGATCTTTCTCAAACTGCAAAAAATACACCAAAAAGATCCTCATTTTAAAAACTCTGTTTGAACTCCAGCTCAATATTTCTAAAATGTTTGCACCCATACTTCAGTGAAATGACTTTGCAGAGTGTGCCAGTGGGAGACCCCTGGGGTGCGCTAAGAGAAGATATTGGTGCTGGAAAACTTGGGAAAGCTGGTTTGCTTGGGAGGATGGCTAAGCAACAGCTTGGTTTCTGGAGTTCTCATATCATACAGCAAGGTAACTTTCCCTCCAGAGGATTTTTAGGTAGTGGGATCAGGCTCTTTTCGGCTAGCTGGTAATGCACATTGCTCAACAGTGTCAAAACCTGAAGAAATATTTTCAAAAATAGGGCAGGTTTCACAGGCTGCGGAAGCACAGCTGGTATAAAGAAGTGCAAACACCCAAGGAAGGAGCCTCTCCCATGTGTTAATTTAAAGCCCTTCTGTAAATGGATGATAATTTCTACATTAAATATACATGTACATATTCTTAATCTGTTTGATAAATAATTCAGTGCTATAATGCTGTTGAAAAAAACCAGGGCACTAAGCATGGATTTGGTAGTGCTTTGTATATTGTATACACCTTCATCCCTCTGCATACACCAAACCATCCTTCTTTTCTGTTTTCCACCTTTTAATTTTCTTATTTTTAATAAGGAAGACTGAAGGCAAGGTCAAGTTGGATGGTGCCCTGAGCATTCCAGTCTAGTAGAAGGTGTCCCTGCCCATTGCAGGGGGGTTGTAATGAGATCTTTTAAGGCCTCTTCCAACACAAACCATTCTGGTGACAATGGCAAAATTGAACTTCTCTGCCAGTGGTTTGGAGCGGGAGCCATCGCGATGCAAATCCGGCTTTATGTTCTGTATCAAACATCCTTTTTTATGGGAGAGCTCGTTCTGCTGAGGCAATAAATCATCAGATGAGAGGATGAGTGCAGTGTCAATATTAGTCTGGGGGTTTAAGCCCAATTGAGCTACAGTCCTCATTCAGTAGAGACGTTCGTTGGAAACCACCTTTCTGAGGATGGGAATCACTGTTTATTGAAGTGTCCTGCTCTGAAGGAGGGTTACATAAGCCAGGGCAGGTTCCAGAAGACTTTTAAGGACATGTAATAGCTTTGCTTTCCCCCTGGCACACTGAGATTTACCTCTTGTGCTAGACACAGCAAATTTAGAGTGGCGGAAGCCAGAGATGCTGTACCAGAATTTGGCCAGGCTTGTAAACACCCAGCCAGCAAAGAACTTCCAGAAATGGATACTGTTGGCCCAGGCATGTTCTGACATCAGAGACCTGACCCTGGGTGCTGTTTGCAGATGGAGGATGTTGACCTTTGGATGAACAGCTTTGACATTGAGTCCAACAAGAGCGACATCCCTTCCTTTCAGATCTCCCCTAAACCTAGTGCTTGGCCTTGCTTCTTACTAACAAAATTGTACCCGAACAAGCAGAAAAAGGGCAAGGCCCTCCTATGAAGAGAACCTTGATTTATGATTATGTTCACAAATTAAAATTTCGAGTGATTCAGGCATGTTGCCATTTCTCTGTGAGGACTCTAATCACGAGGGGTTTGTGAAACCTGAATGTTTCACGGATTGCACGATGAGTTATTATCAGTCCAACGGTTCTGATCAGAAATTTTAATTTATAATCAGAGCTCTCTGTTCCTTCTTCAGATGCTTCAATCACCCAGGTGGGACAGAAACCACACGCGAGGTCAATGGCTAATCACACAGCCACCTATGAGGCAATCCTTTATCGCTCAAGTGTTATTCATCCAAACTCTTCTGAGCATATTTATTAAAGAATACATGCTATCATGATCAGCTCGGTAATGACTCCCTTCCAGTCTGGATAATTTTCAGAAGAAGGGGAAAGGACAGTGGAAGAATCATAATTGCAACATGATGAGAATACCTCCTGCCTTCCCCTCCCTCGCCACTACAGGAGCTCAAAGGGGTAATTGGATATTCATACAGGAATAGGCTGAGCAGCTAAATCAGTCTACACAGCAGCAGAATGCTCTGTCTTTTGTTCACAGCAAACTTGAGCCGACTGTTGCAAAGGCAATCATTTCCAAAATGGCTTTTTTTTCTGAAAAGACATCACAGTTACTGAGATGCTTCAGAAATATTGAGGAAAAAAAGAATTATCTGAACAGGATGTGCCAGTGCAAGGGATATTTGTCCATGCATAGCATTAGGAAAGCTAAAGTATATAGCAGAAACAGGTGACCCTGACAAGGGACTCATGGACCTGGAAGTTACCTCTGGCATTATCATCAGTATGAACTCTGGAGTCATTTTGTTGCCACAGGACTCAGCAGGCCCTCTCAAACACAGAAGTTACTCAAAAGACTGAGCAATTACCCCAAAGATTTAGGCGGCTTTTCTCTCAGCCCTTTTTTTGTGAATGCATTTTTGACTCAAAAAGTTGACTGTTTCCTTTGTAGAATGTCAAATGTTTAAGTGGATCCCATTGTATGTGGTATGTTGAGAGTACTGCAAATATTTATTTCAGTAGTAAATTATAATTTCCTGTTTTTCCACGGTGATTAAGGGAAAATGCACTTCAATTTTAGAAAATCGTTGTCATGGTACCAGGATGATTTTTGTTGTCTCTGCCTGCATTTCCTTTTTTTGTACTACAGGTTTTGCGTGGTCATTCCTGGAATTTTCTAATGTGCCTATTTTTCTTCCTGGAAGATACCTCTGCCTCAGTGCATTGAGTTGCATGACAATATCCTGAATTTAGGATCCGATCACTAAGAGAAACAAGTATTTTCTATGACCAGTAATAGGTAGAAATAATTTGCTTTAAAAGGCACCACAGAAAATTAACTGAAGCAATAAAGCTGGAGAGAAGAAAAGGGTATATTGGGCAAGATCCTTGTTTCTGTGTGTCCCTCCTTTCTTTTTTATGTCTGACAACCCTGAAAATTTTGTTTCTGCCTCTAAGCACCAGCAAGGTACGGCCTGAGCAGAAACAGGATGAAGTATGCAGCACCTGGCAACATTTCTGAACCTCGAGCTGAAATGACATCTGCAAAAAGACCAGATGGGAAGTGCAATTTCTCCAGGAGATTCCCTGTCATCCCTGTTAATGAATGTCCCCGTGGCACTGGGCAGGAGCTGAAGCTCCCAGGTCGTTTGGACAAGCCATGGCAGAGGTTACGAGGCTGTAATACGCAACCTGGGATGGTATCATCAGTGTTGGAAAACATTCAGGGAGGATGGACTAAAAAAAACCCACAAAGGAAAAGAAAGATGTTGGAAGACAAGAGAAGAGAAAAGCCAAACCACACAGCTGTAAGAGGTAACAAGAAACACGTGAAAATGAAAACCACCTCCATGTATGTCAATATTTGCCATCCCCAGCAGTATGACCCGCAGAACAAAGGCGACGGGTTCCCCGCTGCCTAGTGACAGAAAGGAAAACAAACACTTCCTACAGCCCCAGCCCGGCTGCAGCACCCGCCAGCAATCTCTTATTTATGTATTCCGCTCCGAGGATAACCTTAGCTCCAGAGACGCCTGGCATTTCGGCAGAACAAGCCCCTCTTTGGGAGGCGCACAATGGGTGGGTGGCAGGCGCGGGGCTCCCCGCTGCGGGCTGCAGGAAGGGCTGGCATTCCCTCCTCGCCTTCCCTGCCTTTGCAGGAGTATTACTGCTCATTCATGGAAACAAAGGAAGGAACAGAGCGCATATGTTCCCACCTTTTCCTCCCCTGCCTAGGCGTATTTAGCGATTGCTGTGAGATCCCACGCTGAGGGGGGGATGACTTCTCGCCTTCATTCCCGTATGATAAATGCGTTTGCAGGATCATTCCCAGCAAATTAGTCAAATCAATGACGCAGTTATCATTAGATGAGAATACAAAATCTCATTGCTTTTCACATTGCCTCCCTCCCCCCAAAAACCACAGCTGCTTGATTGAAATAGTACGAGAGGCTGAGGCCTGGTGGTGCTTCACACCGACCCTTACCCATCACCCCACTATCCCTCCCTCCCCGGCCTCATGAGCACTCATGCCACAGGCAGCTCAGACTCCCCAAGACACCTGTGTCTTTCCTTGGAAAAGATCAGGTTCTGGCTCGTTGGCTCCCTAACCTGCCTCAAGCCTGGCCATGGGAGCTGTAGGGATGCAGGGCCAAGGGGCAGGGGAGAGCAGCAGTGCCGCAGCCTTGCAGGCTGGGCAGCATGGCCTCAGCGTGGTGAGTGAGAGATGCTGGAAGAAAACCAGTGTCTGCCAACACTCTTCCCAGGGTCGGAGAGGGTGTTAGCCTAACGTTTCATTTAGGATCAGTTCAGGCAGTCCACACAGGTATCCTTGTCATTTATTCCTCCAGCTGTCTGGGTGAGGGGCACCTCGACAAGGGGTCGGTGCTGAGCTGGGAGGACTGTGCTGTTGGTCGTCTCCTTCTGCTCCCTTCGGAGGGGAAGGGGGGGTGTGGGAAGATGGATTCATTTGCAAATGTAAATACTGGCTGTCAGAGAGGGCAAGGGATTAGCTTTACATAAGAAGAGAGAGGTGGCACCGCATGCTGTCAGGCTCATTAGGGAAGCAGGAACCGTGTAGCTGGACTATTCGGTAATGATCTACCCACTCCAGCCTTCCTTTGTTTCTTTAACAACCCCTCCAGCTCAGGCCAGGCTCCCTGGGCTTCCACAATTCCCCTTTAAAATACTATAGGCCTGAAACATTTTAAGGCTGGTCAAGAAATCCAATGCACGTGCAAAAAGTATCTGTACAATCTATATTATTTTTACAGTAAACCTACATCATTGTCAAGCCACTAAAAACACAGAAAGGAAAATACAACTTGGAATGGTGCTTACCATGCACGCACCACAGTCAGCGTCCACCAAGAATCATCCAGTGGTGGTTGCACTGACACAGGGGTTAGATGTAGATTGAATATTAGAAAAGATTTCTTCTCAGACAGGGTTGTCAGCCATTGGAAGAGGCTGCCCAGAGAAGTGATGGGGTCAGCATCCCTGAAGGGATTTAAAAGACACTTGGGGACATGGTTTACTGGTGGACTTGGCAGCGCTGGATTCGATGATCTTGGAGGTCTTTTCCAACCTAAATTGTTCTCTGATTTTAAAATCCCTTACCTAGGTAACAGCTCTCATGAAAAGTGATCCAGACAGCAGATGAGGGAGCCCTAAAGGCAGTTTTGTGGCTCAAGAAATCAGGGGTCGCTGCTGCTGGAAGAGGCCCTCCCAGTCTTTTCTCTAGCCCTGGCTGTACCTGTCCATCACCAGCCTTGTCTCAGTGCATGATGATGTGGCAAATGGGATCAGCTCAAAGCTAGCCAAAAGTCAGGCCTGTAGGAGAAGAGTGGATTTTAGCAGGATCAACACACCGACTGCACTCACTGCACAGCCACCTGGTGGAACTCAAAATATCCAGTGTGGAGGTGCAGCTGGAGGTGGGATAGTGCAGGTGGGGAAGATGGGAGAGTGAGGTCAGCAAAATCTAAATTACCTTGACAGGAACTCAGATTATGCTACCCATTTTGGGCCCAACAGGTGCTTCAGGCCAGAACAGATGTGCTGTAGAAATACACCTGAGAATTTCAACATCCAGCTTTTGAATCAAGCACATAACTTTGGCTGAAACCCAATATTTTTTTAAAAAAAATCTTATTCATTACCACTAGAGCTGTGGAGCACTGGCTTGTGGAAGAATCCTCCCACCCTGTTGTTCTTTTCTCACTGAACCCTCTTACTTCTCCAGAGGCATTTATACCCATGTAAAAGCAAAATTCACTTTAAGACATCTGTAAAAACCAGCTTAAAATTCGTCCAAATTAAACACTTTTAAAACTTTTAGGAGGGGTTTTGCTAGGCAGAGAAGTAGATGCTGGATGGATTCCTGTTCTCTCTTCCCTAGTTAATGGGAGAAAAGTGCATTCCACATTTCTTTTTTCACAGGGAGTAAGCTCCTCATAGTGTGAAGATGGAGAGGAGAGTTAAAATATTTTTTCTAGTCCTTCAATAAATGCATGGAGAAGATTTTCTATTAAAAGTCCCTTTTCACATTCACACAAAGGAATTTGCATTTACATGCTTCCACGCTCAGGGTGCCTGTGGCTTCATCACCTTGTCTTCCAGACTGTGAGAGCTGAGGTCATGATGCCCAGGTTTAACTAACTGGAGTTTCTCATGCTCTAGGAGATAGGGTTTTGTTATTTTTGCTAACAACTGCACATTTGCTTGCAAATGCCACATTCAGGTGCAAAAAATACCATGTAGAAGAATATAAATTTTCTATAACAAGTCATGCAAACAAGATATCATTCACATCACAGCTCAGGCAAGAATACATTAAAATACATGCAAAGCAGCCAAATGAGCTGTAGATTGCTATATTAATAGGTTTATTTTATTTATTATTCCTTCAGCTCTGTCTTTGAGCTAATAAAGCTTTATTATGCACCTCTCTGCACTGAGAAAGAAAATAATTATATTTACTTGGAGTGAAAAATACTATAATATACTCAGGCCACCTAAGACATTTTCCTGTTTCTGGAGATTCTATAAAGGCACTTTATATCACCTTGAAAATATATTAATTCTAGCATGGATAAAAATTATTCTCTTGCTTGTAGCAGACAACTTGCCAAAACAAAAAAAAATCTGGATGCACTCTGTTCTCTGAAGACTGCTAAGAGTCTGGATAGTGCTATTGTTTTTTGAGAGGACACTAGCAGTAAAAAGGTCAGAACAGTGTGAAAAGAAGAGTACAAAATAAACAGAAAGCATAGCAGTTCAAGGTGTAATGTAATTTTCATTTAGGTTCTCCAAGAAAAGGTAAGAGTATCAAAATACAATGGATTTTTACCCAGGACTTGAATTCATGAAATCTTTTAAAATGTATGATTATGTTGTTTTAATGCAATGACCTTTTACTTTTACACCCTTCCATTCTTCTGGTCCCTGGTGTTCAGCATGCTCCATTACCATTGGGGAAATGCAGAAGTAGGACATATGAGAAAACTAATTAAATTGCGAATCGTAGAAATCCATGCAATCTACTCTCGCAAGCCAGATTTGTTCAAAACTGCGTTGATCATTTTTTGGATCCATATCTGAAATGGACACCACCATTTTCTTCCCTTTTATCATCTGCTGAGCTTTTTTCTCCCTTTTCGAATCTTCCTTTCCTGGAAGAGGATCTAGGCTCTTCATTAGTGAACAAGTTGATTTTTTGGCCAATAAAGTGCAGCCTAGGTTTGGTTTCATTTTGCTTTTCCTGAGAAAGTGTTTTACTCAATTGAAGAAGCCATGAGAATTCTTCCAACATCCTTCCTCTTAAATCCTAAAGTGCATAAACTCAGCTAAGAGATAAGTTACTGTGGGTAAGCCCTATTTCCTGGAAAATTAAGCAACATTTTGTTTTGGCTTGGTTGAGTTTGGCTTTGTAAGAGGCAACTTTGCTGGGTTTTGCCTGTCTCCTACATCCCATTCCTGTGCTCTCCAGAACCATTGCCACTCTTTCGGCTCTCCCTACAGAGGTATGTAAAAGCAAGGCATAGTTTTCAAGCTTTGAACTTTAATTAAATAGGTGCGGGCTACACAGTGCAAGTATTTCCTTTCGCCCAGGAAAGTGCAAGATGCCACCAAGTGTTATTTGTGCTCTCTTTCCTGTACCCCTCATTCCGCTCACTCTCTTTCTGCTATCCACAGCCATGGTTCAGTATAATTCTTCGGGACTAAAGAGGAAACCATTTGCTCTGGGAAGACTTGATAGACGAACAGACCGATCTATTGAAATTAATGGTTAATAAATATCATACCGCTGTAAGGCTGTATGATCATGAAATTTTAATAAAATCATGGATTACTGTCCATAAGCATAGAATCAGGGAATTACTATGGCTGGAAAAGACCTCCAACACCATCAAGTCCAACCCTTGTCAACTAAACCAGAGCACTAAATGCCATGCCCAGTGATTTCTTGAACACTTCCAGGAGTGGTGATCCCCCACCTCCCTGGGCAGCCCATTCCAACACTTGGCAACCCTAGTGAAAAAAACATCTCTGGGGATGATCTGAACCAATGTGTGTTGATAGGCATCCAAAGCCAAAAATGATCAGATTTAATCATGACATGGCTTATTAGTCTTGTATTTCCCATGAACTTCCCTGAGGAAAATAAAGATGCTTCTGTGGAGCGTTCCTGTGCTAGCACGCTATGTCCTGGGCCGATCCACATTCTTCATATGTGGCTTTTCATCTCAATCTGAAGTAAGAAGACGTCTTGACACATACCTGACCTTGCCCAGGTACTGACCGAGGCTAGTTTTACTCAGGTTTTACACCTCAGTAAAACTAACCTGCACACCTCTGCTGCCACCAGGACAAACTCAGTGCCAGACCCTCAAGAGGAAGAGCTATTTCAACAGGAATTAAGTTTCTGCACCTCTTTAATAAGAACCTTTTTTTCACTTCTTGTACCTACCTGCTCTTACAGTTTTAAAGGGTGCCTGTGGGCAGGAAGATGTTTTTTGATGTTTAACAGTGGCAAACTTTCTTTTTTTTTGTGGTCTATGATAACACTAGATAGCAAAATAGAGAACTGTACATATCTGCTCATATATGATGATTATGCCACTCTGCATTAAAAAGATGCAGCTTCCCTCATACAAATACTCCTTGAAATGAACTGCAGAAGAATCATTGTATTGTAAGGGACCTTTAAGACCATCAAGTTCCACCCTCCCTGCCATGGGCAAGGAAGAACAAACTCTATTTGGAATAAAAGCAAAATATTTAGATAAGACTGGGAATCCAAGACCATTCAGGGCTTCTCAAAAGCCCTGGTATTGATTAAAAAATCCCATTTGAAAAATTTATTTGACTTTTCAAGGAAAAAAGTTTCCTTATTCACCAGGTTTCAAAAGAAAGTAACTTTGAACATACTCTCTGTTAACTCTCTGTTACTCTCTGTTAGCTAGAAGTTAATCCTACACAAATAATAAAGATTTGGCTGTGAAAGTGGGTTTTGCCCTTCTTATAAGGCTCCTGGGGGGAAGAAATGCAATATAAATGCATCAAAAATCCAACTCAAGGGTCTAAGTCTGCAAATACCTGCACCTGCACTTGTATGTGGAAAGTAAGATCCCAGCTCAACAAAAATCAGTGGGATTTCTGCCCTTAGCTCCAATAAGGTCACTGTTTCTCCCTGTGAACAGTCAGATTAAATGAGAAGGACTGTGCTTAATCAGCTACTCTGCAAATACAACTACTTGCAAAGGATTGTGCCCGTGTTCTTAATTCCCTCCTAAATTAAAGAGTAATTATTTCCGAGTGTCAATTTTGTTATCTTGGTAATTTGTCCATGCATGAATCACTGTGCCAGCTGGGCAGGAAACAATGTGAGCACCACTTGTCTTAAAAAAGGGGTTCAACCAAGCAAAATGCTGAACATCCTTTGCAGACATTTTGTTCTTTGGAAGGAGCAGAGCAAGCTCTGCATGGCTGTGGATCCCCAGCTGTTTCCAAAACAGAGCTGAAAGAGCAATCCTCTGGTGTGAAATTCTGAGCAAGCTTCTGGCTGAAAGGTCAAGAGAAAAAAGGAAGAGGATACCGTGAAGGTTTTTTTCCAGTTTACGTTGGAAGAGTAATTTTTAATAAGCAGGTAATAAATAGTTTTCAGAGTCGAGGGAAAATCGCGAGCCGTCTGCTTTCTTTGCGTGAAGTCCAAGTTATGTTTCCACCCACATCTTTATCATTACACACCATGTCAGAAAATAAGAGTAGTTATTGACTTAAGCACATGCAGTCTTACAAGCCAGAACTGGAAACCAGTGCCATCCAGTTGTGCTTTGCTGGAAACTGCCAGAAATGTAATGGCTTCAGCTTCAGATAAGCTGTGAAATGTGGACCTAAAGAGGATTTATGGGAACTATCATCATTCCTGTTTGTGGCAGAAGCACTGAGCAGCTTGGCAAAGTGAACCTTAATTTAGACAGGTTGGATCCAACCTGGCTTTAAGAAGGAGAAAAACTAGATGCATGACAGATTATTTATTTTAAGCCATTGCCAGGCCACATCTCAGGATTTTCCTTAAACATTTCATATCAGATGATGTGTCATGCGCTGCACTTCACCAGCAGCTGCAGCTTCCCTGTAAATATTTTATACGGCTTTGATTAAACATCTGTTTTGCTGGCACGCGGCAGCCTGTGCTTGACCTTGACTCCTGTCAGGATAGCTCACACCTCAGGGCATGTCGGTGTCTGGAACTGCATTTGAATCAATCCCCAGCTTCATAAACAGGGACATCTCAGCATCGTGTGTCCATGTGAAATGGATCTTCTCCAGGAAGAACAGTCTGGAGGAGCAAGGCTTCCCCTCACACGTACTCCTGTTCAGCTCCAGCGAACATGTGCAACACAGACGATGGCAATATGCGGGAACAGAAGGTGTCCATCTTCTGGAAGAAGCAAGGCCTGAGTGGGAACTGACTGCTGCCGGTTTCTTCCAAAGAAAATCAAAACAAGGACCAGAATGTGAGAGCTTCAGAAATAGCATCATTCTGCTGCTCAGCAGGGAGTGAAGTTATTCACTGCCCCAATGAAAATTACCTCTGACTGTAATGGTTTTGATATCTCTGTGCCCAGGTGAAGATAAAACTCAACTTTTTTCCTTCTTGCGTTTGATTTAATGCAAGACAAAATATTTTATAGGGGTAGCACTCATGCTGTTTGTATCAAAATACAAGTAGAGAAAGAAGCTACAAGCTCTATTACGGGGCAACAAAAATATAGTAAGAGGAGAACTGGGAAAATAAAGAGAAATAAATGGGATGCAGACCCAGTTTGCTGCACTACACAAATCCAGCTGCCTTTGGAACTGTTCAAGGCTGGGCTGAATGGGGCTTAAGGCAACCTACTCTTGTGGAAGATATTCCTGCCCATGGCAGGGGGCTTGGAACTAGGTGGTCTTAAGGTTCCTCCCAGCACAAACTATTCTACGATTCTCTATAGCATTAATTACTCGCATTTATCAGACTTGAGTTTTTCCAAGAACTCAGAGTAAGGGTCTGGATTCTTATTTCAGGATTCAGCACTTCCTTATCTGAACAAAATAATCTTACTAGTTCAGCAGAGAAGATGGAGAGCGTCTGTCAAGGGTCAGAGGTGGCCCTGCACATGTCCCAGGAGTGCCCGGCACAGCAGACACACTTAAAGAGCTGGTTTCACACAGCATCAGCAGACAAGTTGTAAAGAATTAAGTGTCAAGAACTGAAAGTCTGTAAACTTCAGAAGATAATCACATGCCTAACAGCAATCCTAAACACACTTAAAAATAGCTGTTTCTGTGACCTGGAAGCTGCTGAGCACCAGCAGCTTCTGTCACTCGGAACCTTCCAAATGCATTTCCAGTTAAAGCTGCTGTTACCAGCAATGCAAGACAAGCTCTGGCTTCTGGGCCGAAGACACCAGCCTGCAGCTTGTCAGCCTTCTCAACCTCTACCTCTCCTTTTTTGTGGGGTAAGGAAAAGAGGTTGTGCACCTCATTCCCACTCTGGTAATGGGTACAACCATCAAGTCTCCCCTGAATCCTCAGGCAATTACAGGACACATTCTTCAGCTATCAAATAGCAGGCTTGAAATTTTTCAAATGCTGTCATTCCTGCTTGCTATAATTTTGAAAGGTATAAGGTCATGAGTAGACAAGTATTTCCACAGGGGCTTTATGGGTGAAAGAGCTATCAGGGTTTCAGGTGGTGAAAGGAGAGATGTGTGTGCTTACCCCTCATGTTCTATGGCTGTGTACACTCTTGCTGAGAAAGCTGGATCTGTGCTGGACCTGTTAGCAGATTTATGGCTTGCTTTGCAGTGCTGTAGGTGACTCGCAGAACAGCACAGTAGCTTCCTCTGCTGGTATTTTAAAGCAGGTTTTCTGTTACCGTCGATCACAGGAGCCGTCTGTAAGCTGAGATCTTTCCAGGGCTTAATTCTCGATGTGAGGGCTCAGAGGGACCCCTGCTTTCAAGGGGGAGTGGGGGTAAAAATAAAGTCAGCATAAGCTGTTTGTCCTTGAGCAACTTCAACAGTTTCGATTTCCCGGCAGAAAACTTTGTCCGTGACAGAAACTACGATTGCCCTACGATTCAGTGAGGAAATGGCTCCTCCATGCTTCCAGTGAGATTTGAGTGCCTGTGCCCTACATTCTCACAGGGTGCAATATTCCACTTTAGGCATGCTCCTGCTAATCAGTGGGTGGCTGCAAGTACAAGTGCTTTCACCTGGCATCTTGGAAAACGTAATTTTGATGTGAAACGTAGACTGAGTTTATATCCTAGAAATGTATCTGTGCCTTCAAATGTACCTCTTCAAAGTCAAAGTCAAAAAAAAAAAAAAAAAAAAGAGATTGAGAATGAAGCTTAATATAAAACTTTGCTGAATATTTTCAGGTCCCAGTAAACTCTTTTAGAAACACACAAAACAGTGGCAGAAAGTGCTATGAAGACAACGTCTGTGGGAATCTGTGTATCTAAGTGTTTGTCCCCATGGTTTTTTTGCCTTTTTTGTGACAGAGCCTACATTTCCTAGGTAGGAAATTCAGTCTTTCCTTAAGGCTAGTTGAGTATAGGCCCAAGTATTTCTAAGTCAGCCAATCCAAAATCGATTCCTCCTAATCACCTGCCTCTGTCCTTTCCTTAAGACAGGACAGACGGATGTTCCCCGTTCCCACACATCCCATTTTATAAGGGATTATTATGAGAAAAGCTTATTAATCATGTCAAGTTGTTCAGAACAGTGCTTGGAGGATTATTTAACAGCAGGCTCTCTCTTTTTTCCCCTCCTCTTATCCATTTTATGCCTTTTCTGTTTGTTCAGCAGTTTATAACCTTAGTCATGGTACGTTGCCTCTCCCATAGAAATGGCAGGGCTTTCAGTGACAGGCATTTGACATGCTACAAGGAGCAAACATAGGAAAAGGTAGGGCTTACAGGGTACCGGGCAAAAACAGGGACAGCTTTGCTTTTCTTCACATGCTAGAAAAGTGGAATTTTAATTATCCAAGGGGAATTCTAATTACCCAAAGGTTTTTGCAAACAAGATTAGTTTGGGGCAGCTGTATTAAGGTAAGAATTTTTCTTTTTCTTTTTTTTTGCTTTGTAGTCTGTATATGTGTCTCTTTCTCCAGGTTTCTGTTCTTTCCCTACTCTTTGGCTGTCCTATGTGCCTTAACAGCAATTCCTCTTTCCTCTTTCAAAAACACTCTCCATCTGGACCTTCTCTCAAACTACTTCTGGTCTGTCATGGGAATTGCCTCCAATAATTTCTCACCCTTATAATGTGCTGGTTTGGGAGAGTTCATTTATCATTAAGCTGGTTTCAACAAGAAAAAAAAAAGAGATAGCAGGTTCATATATCCAAAAGGAAACAACACTGGGAGTGAGAGACCTGAGATATATTGAAAACAACTGGAATCTGTAGCCACACTCAGTTATGATCGATGGGGATCCAGAATACTTTTTAGCAGCAATAAAACAATAAAACATATGTCCTGTACATGAGCTGCATGAAAGTTAGAAATAGTTGAATATCTGAGTGTTAATTTCACTGTTTTATTAATTAAAGACTAACTGCTGTCACCCTGTGTTCAGAAAGTGGCTTTGATCTAACTGTATGTCTGAGA
Organism: Dryoscopus gambensis; assembly: GCA_013389985.1. Classification (NCBI taxonomy): domain Eukaryota; kingdom Metazoa; phylum Chordata; class Aves; order Passeriformes; family Malaconotidae; genus Dryoscopus; species Dryoscopus gambensis. The sequence goes on from WEIT01000038.1 coordinate 119,921, forward strand.
TATGAAAGAGAAATGATGAATGGCATTTAACACATCTGGCAGAAATGTTTTATAGAGGAAGACTACAAAACGATTACAGTAATAATTTGCGTTTCTTTTCTGGTCTGTTCGGAAATATCTTTTCTCTTGGGAGCTGTACTATAATGGAGAAAGAATAAGTACTACAGAGCCATAGAGGAGCCTTGGAAGGGACCTTAAAGATCACTTTATGTATTTTATGTTTCACTCCAACCCCTGCCATGGGCAGGGACACTTCCCACTAGACTGGATTGCTCCAAGCCCCATCCAACCTGGCCTTGAACACTTCCAGGGTTGGGGCAGCCAACCTGTGTCAGGGCCTCACCACCCTCACAGGGAAGAATTCCTTCTTAATGACTGATCTATGCCTGCCCTCTTTCAGATTCTTTTGGCGGTTCACCCCACTTTTGCCAGGCAAGTTCCTCTGAGATCACCCCACTGCTTCCAAGCCAGAACTGCCTGAAGCTCCCCAAAACACTGAACTTGTATGTAGGGAGAAAATAAATCCCAAATTCACAAGACACCGAGTTTCTGATCACTGAGAGCAGTTTTTCCTATATCTCCTCTATGGAACGGAAAGAACAAAAAAAAAGGCTGTGGATTGTTTTGGCCTCAAGAAATAAATTTGATGCTTTATAGATTTTCATGAGATCTCCCATTGTTCCCTTTTTGCAAATCGCTTTCTGTTTTCTCCGGAGCTATACATACATTTTTCCCTTAAGATAGCCAGCTTTTTCTTTAGTGGAACTAAGGGGTCATAACTCTAGCTCTGTGGCAAAGAAGCAGACAAATATCTGAAGTTCCCTGATTAATATACATATATCCCAGAGTTTCAGGCCAGAGCAAGTGTTATTCAAAATTACAAGCCTGCAGCTTAAAGAATAGCTAACAGAAATGCTGACAGAAACTAAAGCTGCTCTAGCAGCGAGCAACTGCAAACAACTGAACGTTTTTATGCCCTTGAACTATTAATTATTCTGCCTTGGAAGGATTAGAAAAGACTTCTGACTGACCCAAGTTCTCCTTTGAAAACAGAGAGAGAGAAATACAGTATTCCCTGAGTCCCTGACTAGTTTAAGGACTTATTTGTTAAATTTAAGACCTGCCAAACCCAAGCTATTATTTTCTAGCTGCTTTGTATCCAGCAGCTTCTTACAAGAAGTGACTTATGGAACATTTCAGGGCTTTTATACCAGCAACAATAACCAGCATAAAACTTGTGGGATAGGATATTAGACTGTATATACCCACAATATATATTCATATACAACATTTTATGTAACAGCAGAAAGCCTATGAAGAGTTTCAATATAATTAACAATGCCATTAAAAATTGTGGAATACCATTAAACTTGATAGACATGCCGTGAATAAAAAATAACCTAATTTAGGTTTCTTTATTAAGTCAATTATTATTAAAAGAACTTTTGTGGACTTTCCTGGTAACACAAGAACTGGGTTTAAAGAGTTCAGCGTCAGTATTAGACTCCTCTTCGTCTTTAAAACTGTTGAAATATTTAAATTTTTAGCTCATTTTTACTAGGAAAATTCAAGCTTTTAATCTCAACCTAGTTTTTATTTGGCTTTGAACAAAAATGTAGCAATTTCCACGCAGGAAGAAATAGTAATAATAATTGATATGAATCTGTTCATCAGCACGAGCAAAAATAGGTCCAAACTTCAGCCTTCTGGTTTTTTAAATCCTGGCACTTTGATGCAAAATTTCGGAGATTTCAAAGGAGCTAACAGCTTAATCCAGATAAGGTGACTTTGCTTTTATTTACTGTTACACAGGAGCTCCTTTTTTGGAGACGAACACAGATTTTTACAAATATTTAGTCCAGGCAAACATTTGATGACAATTAGTAAGAAAGTAATATTTTCTCAGGAATAATTTTCCCTCTTCAGGGGAGGAAAGAAAGGGGTTCTATTTTGGTGGGAAATAGCTGAAACATGAGACAAAAGTGTTTTGTAAAGCTCTCAGAAATGTGGTGTTTTATAGCTTTTGGTGGTGTTTTCCAGCTCCACCGCTCACGTTTCAGCAGATGCAACCTTACACAACATGATATGCCTGCATCTTCAGTGTCTTACGTTTTGTGAAATTCCCAGGAAAAAAAGATGGGATGACTCAGGCACATGTGGTGCAGCTGTATGGATGGCCGGGAGGAGAGAAGCGCTTCTATTCCAAAGCATGGTGCACTTTCACACTCCTCGTGACCACCAAGGGACAAAGCTCGGGAGATGGACAGTGGCTTCTGCTCTCCATGAAACTCCTGCCTTAACAGCTGCCTTCTTCTGGAATTTCTGAGGAGAATGGCGCAGCTCTTGGAGCTTGCAATGCCAACTGCTGAGCTGAGCCATCAGCCCTGACCGCTTGTCTCTGCAGCGGCCAAGACTCCAACGAGAATTCATATGTCCCCCTTATTTATGGGTCAGCCATAACCTTTCCATTCTTGTCCCAGTGTTGGCTGCTCCATGGTTAGCTCCAGCTGGAGAGGACTTTTGCATACTTTGCTTCAGCCTGCCACTGTAGGAGTAGAAAAGGCCAGCTGCAACTACAGAGCAGTGTCCGAGGATGTGGTGGAAATGGGGCCTGCTCTGTTATTTTTTTTGCTATTGGCATTCCAGCTCCAGCACAGAATCTGACTTGTTAAGGTTGATTTTCATAAAACGCTTGTTAATGATTTGTGTTCCTTCCTCAGTATTCATTTTAAAGGGCTGAGAGAGGTTTGGAGCATTACGTTAAATACACTAACATGTAGTTTTGAGAGTATTTCTGGGCATGCGTGCTAAATCTGAAAATTCAATGTACTCACAAAATCGCAAGGATAAATCAAATAACAACCAAAGCATTTCCTCAGACCAATGGGTTTAAGTGCTCTCAACAGCTGGAAAAAGTGCAGACTCTTTGCTATGCAAAATTGGTGTGTATGGATTTGGAGCACAGACAGAGCTTTGCTAAACTACAGTGATCTGTCATGTTTAAATGTGTTTGTTGTTAGCAGGGCTCAGGCGAAATTCCATTACTGTGGTGTGCTGAGAAAAAGGCAGCTATGCTCACATTGGGAAAAGCAGGGAAAAAAAGCCTTTGGGAGCCAGCTTGAGGTAGAAGGGGAGTTGTAGTTGCATCTCTGTAATATTTTCTATTTTGACTTTTTAGAGGTTTTTTTTTAGTGAGAAATGGAAAATAAATCACCAAAGCACAAGAATTCACCATAGCACGTGACCCTCAGAGTCAAATTTAGGACTGTACCACATGAAATCTCGTATTTTAGAATTATGTATACAGTCCATAAAGAATCTTAGCAGTTAAATATAGCTCCTTAAGTTTTCAATATAAATTCTGCTACTTCATGGTCCAATGGAACAACCAAAAACCAAAGAATGAGCAGTTCTGTTCTTTTCTTTATGCTAATGGTGTTTCTAAAGTTCCTTAACTTCAATCTTGAGGAAATTAAAAAAAAAAAAAAAAAAAAAAAAAAAGAGCATTCAGAATCCAAGTAATATCTTCATTTTCTAATAAATTTTCTTTCCTCTGAACACTGCTGGTCCTTTGTTTGCCTTTCCAAGATGTAGCTGTAAACCACTTTATCAGATACAAATAAAATTTTCTTAAATTCAGCAGCAGAGAATAATGATTTGGTTTTATGGGCCCATAAAACAACCCAAGTCTGTGGGCATTTTGAAATAATGCTGTCAATTAGGATCTGTAATGTATTCTGGGAGATATCACAGGAAAAGTGGCAGCAAACTCATTTTTCCCTTTCAAAATGATCACCTACAATATGCAATAAAATGCAAGGATGTACTCATAAAAGAGCCGTTGCTGTATCCTCCCTAATATATATGCAAATATTTCATCACTTTGAAACTTTGAGGCACACGAGAAGGCGGCTGGAAATTAACATCAGCTTCCAGTTGCCATATAAATCAAAGCAAAAGCTCTTCCCTGAATAAACTGCCTGCTTTAGGGGAGTAAGCTGCTTTGATGGAATGGTGATGGCAATTGGCCCTGCTCGGCATCATGGCCCATCACAGGCAGAGCCTGGCTCTCCTCCTTCCTTGCAGCTTCCAGGATGGCTGCTGGAGTGCCTTGTGTTGTTCTCTCCTTGTCACCATCACCTTTGCAAGGGGAGAACTTCTGCAGTTTAAAGCACGCTTTAGTCCTCTTCAGCCACAGCATCATACTGAGTATATTGTTTTGGGGGGGATCCCAGAAGTTGATAAGGCATGAAAATACCCTGGTTAAGGATGGGTGAAAACAATCTGGTTGAATGCCTGGAAAATACCCAGGTTTTTGTCTGTAAACCTCCTCCTGAAATCATTGGCAGGGGTGTATTCTCTGCTTTTTGTACCAAGAAAGCACAGTAATTCAGCACGAGGCCTCAGCCTTCATAGCAGCAGAAGCCAGCAGGATGCTTACCCACACTGATGCATTTCTGGAAGAAGGCAGCCTGAAGAAGGTGATCAACATTTTCCCAAAGTTTGGAAAAAATACATATTGCTCTCTGGGACTGAATGGTCACAACAAAATGATTGCAGAGGAGATGGAGCAGAAAGTCAGGAAGGTCACGTTGCATTGGTGCCTGCAGCGAGGCTGCAATGGGCAGGGCCCATCCAGGAGCAATTAGCTGCCAGAGCAGCAGCGATTTTTTTAAGGTTCATAAAGTATTCTTGTCCTCAGTAGATGGAGAAAAAGATCATTTAATCTCTTAAGGAAGACGGTAGGAGAAATAATTTGTTCCAAATCGATGTGGAGGCGCAGAGAAATGGGACATTTATTTTAATGGGCAGCAAGGACTAACAAATGGAGATAGTGTATCAAAGTTATTCTCACTTGTCCTCCTGTGTATGCACACTTTTCTACCCAAAATCAGCCTTTTTTATCCATCCCTGCCAGAGGAACACTGAAAACAAAATCTGGTGCTCAGAACTGAAGCAACTCAAGCCAGCTAATTAACAAAGTGGTTCATTGCTACTTGCAAGCAAGTGTATTATTCTCTTTCTAGACTAACTCTGAGTGTGTCAAGTCGTGATGCTCTGGAGAAAGTTTATTTCACAGGACAATTGATTTCCGTGTCAGAAACAGAGCTGAGAAAATAACTCACGGCAAATAAAGCATTCAGTGAATAAAGTTTCTTCCCTTTCCCATGCTCATCCTCCAGATAAGGAGTCCCTTGACTGCAGTCAGCCTTTGGAATGTTTGGAACACTGGCTTGCCAGCAGGCAGGCAGCCACTTGTTGCAGGTGTGTTCTTCCAGGGCTGTTTTGGCTGGTAATTCACAACATTTCCTTGCTGGATGCAAAAATCATATTCAGCAATAGAAGTTTCACATCTTCTGTTTTTCTTCCATTTTGCTAGACAGATATCAACCATTCAGTGAAAGATTTTTGAGCAGGCACGTCGTATTTTGCATACCAGGGCTTGTGCTAGCACAACACATTAAGTAAAAGAAAGAAAAAATTTACTTGTTCCATGACATTTTCTCCTTCCTACAGTTCCCAGACTTTCGTGATACTTTCTAATGCTGGTGCTGGTAAAAGACACCACTTTGGATGACAGAATCACTCCTTTTCCTTCACATAAAGGCCACCAAGTCCTCGATAGGACAAGATACTGAATCCCAGTGTAACATTACTGCCCTGCATGGATGTTGGTGAGATGGCTGTGCTGGAGCTGGAGCTCAGTAGCAGTCCCGAAAGGATCTGTGAGTGTGGGGTTTTGTATCTGTGCCCTTTTGCAACCTGCACAGGCAAAATATCCCCTGTGAAGACCCACTAGGTCTAAAATCCACTGGTAGCTCTGACAGTCAGAGAGAACATTGTGCTGTGCAGCAGGCAGCCATCACCTCATCTGGCTCTTCGGGTGTGATTACCTTGTTATCTCACCTAGTGGGGGGCTGAACCAAGGGAGTTTAAAGGGTGTGTTTGGAGAAGCACACAGAGCTTAACCCAGATCAACAAGAAATTGGACTTCCAGTCTGGCTGAAAGAGATTTTCTAGCTCCTTAGGACTGATCACATTTTTGTCAAGAATACGGTTTTGTCCAACAACCCTCTGAACAAAATACAGTCACTAACGTTTGCAGTAAGTCTAAATCAAGCTCAACTTCTGAAAATTAATAGAGATGTAGTTGGCTTTAACTACCTCACTGGGAATCAGTAAAATCTGACTAAATACAGATAATTCTTCAATGTTACCTGCTGTACCTTGATGATGAAATTCTCTTTCCATTGTGGTGGATCTAAACAATGAAGGCAATGAGAAGAAGTGGTCTATTAATGTGGTATCAATAACATTAAAAATAAACAAGTGCCTAAAAAAACCCCAAAAGATGGAAAAAATAATATTATTTTTTAATTTCTGGAAGCACACTTGTGAGGAAAGTAACTTCAGGAGAGGCATAAAGTCATATCAGTTTTAGAGGCATGGAATCTGCTATGTGATTTGGGGCTCTTTGTTTGAATGGCGCTGAGCAACCCTTCTTTTTAGCTGATGCCTAGGAATACAAATTGTCTACTAAATATCTGCAGCTGCAGTCTGCTCTGCTACTGAAGTGTCTGCCGAATGTCACTGCTGTTTGCTTTGTACAGCAGAGCGGAGGGGGAAGGGTTCAGAGGAAGACAAAAGCCACAGGAGCAGCGCTCAGACCTGTGCATTAAGCCTGTGGTTTTTAATGTTTCCCCTTTCAGTTCCTCCTGGTTCTGGTGGTTTGTTTGGTGAGAGGAAGAGAAGTGGCAGCACGAGGATAACTGAGCAGCCTGGGTTTGGTCAGCCCCGCGTTCTCTTTGAAATAGCTATTATTTACTACTGGTAGTACGGGAGGATCTGGGAGCCCTGGCCGTGGCCCAAGGTCTTTTCCAAGGGACAAACGCAGACTAAGGGGAATGTTAGCTTTTAAAGGGCTGAGGGTTTATTGATTTGGTTAAGAATGCCTGTTGTATGCAAAGTGTATTCCACAATGCCGCAGATCCCGTTATAAATAACACACACATGGCACTGGCAGCCAGGCCAAATGCAGGGCACAGCTTTAGCAACAGCTTGAAAGAGTCACAGCCTGCAAAAAGATCACGCTGAGCCTTGAGATACAGAACTCGTGCGACCCTCTGGCATTTGATAGGACGTGCATCTTTCACCTTCAAATATCAGTGATTAGCAACAGCAGGAAAAGAAGCCGTAGGAAGGTCGTATCCCATCACATTCCCAAAGTCAGAGCTTTCTTTCGAGTCCATCTTATCTCTAATTCATGACTGCTGGGAAAGCAAAATCACTTTTCTTTTTTTTTTTTTTTTTAAAGGAGTGGGTATATTATACTACAGTGCTAGACCACAAGGCAAAGATCAAACGGTCACATTTTTAACATTTCAATATAGCAATTTAAAATAAAATCTCCATGTCGGGTCACACAGAGGAATGCTCTGATTCTGTGATATGTGTATGTGGAAATCTCAAAATACAGGATGATCCTCTTCACCTCTGAATTCCTTCATTGAGTGTCACATAATATCACCACTGTTCAGCCATGAATTGCTTCAAGAAATAGAGACAGACATACAGTACCTTAAATAATTTCAGCTACCTGTATTTATCAGAAAAAAACCCTTAAATAACAAACTTACTTAAGTTGTAGTTAACAAAAATCTCTCCAATTCAAGGCATTCCTTAGTTATGCCTTAAATTCCAGACATTATACTATTCAGACACACTTGGGATAATCTTGGTTGTGTTTTGAATAGCTAATCAACTAAAAGATTATGCTCGAATCTTATAAATTAAACTTAGATTCTCCAGCAAATATACCCCACTTGCATCATGCTTGTGTAACACTTCAAATTGGGGATTTTATGATTAATCACAGATCTGAAAGAGGATTTCCTTTATTTCTCATAGTAAATATATTATTGAAATGTGGTTACTCAGAGCTGTGCAACATATGCTACATGTAGTAGCATGAGTACAGATTTTTGTGACAAAATATGACAGCTGAAGTGCTAATGAGCGACAGAAATGTGCTGTTCCCTGAAAATATCTGAGTTGTTTCAGAGTCTTACATTTCCCAGCAGGAGAGAAATGGGAGTGAATGAAGCATGTACAGTAACACACTGAAATGAAACCCCGTTTTCTGGAGACTTCTCAGGTTTGGATGAGTGTTTGTGGGTATATTAGAACCAGTCATATCTATGGGTGACCTGCTTTCTGAGAGCAGTTACTGAAGTGGTGTGCAGCTCAGGGTTCTGTGCCCACATATGTCTGAAAACCATCCTCAGCCACCCAAAATTCAGATGTGCTGCTATAGCCACCTCTGTGAGACTTTTTTGTAATCAAATGAAAGAGGCAGACACCTCCAAAGGCCAACAGTGTGTATGAAATATTCCCATAAATGATACATCCAAGGTCTTGCCTCTGTCCATGATCCCAGAGAAAGCTGGGACACTGGTGACAGAGAGCCCAGACAGATGACTTGGATTAAATGTTTAATTTTTTTAGTGTTTTTAGATCTAGAGGTAGGTGAGGAGTCACATCCTTGTTTACCATATGTTCATTTACTCTGAGATAGTATAAAAGGAGATACGGCTAGAATCATAGTTCTGTTTTCCCATCTTCTGTATGTGGAGATTTGCACTTAAGTTACCTATTTCATTACTTTTAGTGTTTTATTTTCCATGTAATAACACGTGGCTTGTATCAGACAGGTGCTAGGCATTTTACTAAACTGCAGGTGGAAACAGCTAAAAGTTTTTAGAGGCAACACACTGAAGTTTGATTTCATTTCCCTTAGCTACAGGAAAGCAAAGCAATCAGCACTATAACTACTGAATGTTTGAACATTAGTGTGTTCTTAAAAACATATTGTTAGTTTATGGGGTCACTTCTTATCTCAGAAAGATAATTCTGCTCACAATTTGGTGATTAGAGGTTGCTGAAAGGCAATTAAAATCTGAGCTAAGAAATAACTGCACAGAAATTATATGTGAATAGAACACTGGATAGGTTCACTTAAATTAAAAATATTTAGGCATGTATAATTCTTCTGACCCATATGTTATATCTACATATTAAAAATATTATATCAATTAATGAAAAAACTCACAATGCAATCAAAAAACAAGTCAGAAAATTAAACCTAGGAGAAATTGGTCAGGCTGAATGTAAAAACACCATTAATATTACTGATAAATGTACCAAAGATGCTTTTCAACCAAAAATAATAGTTTCGTTCAAGGAATAAATGTTCTGATAAAGCTTCAAAATCCTTTTGTTCCACAGACTTTTTTGACAGAGACGTTCTGGTGCTGCTTCCCCCCAGGCCCCGCTGCTGCTCTCCCCCTCACCTGCCCCTCCAGTGCCGAGGCATAAATCCATTGGCTCAATCTGCTTTTTCAAGCTGGGTTTCCTCCTCTTTGCCACTTTTTCTGCAGGTGCTTTTCCCTGGTATTGTAAGAGCTCCGGTTTATTTCCCTTTTGGATTTTAAAGCAGCACTTTGGAGCAGTTCCCACACTATTTGCTCCCCCAGTTGGCTACACAAAGCTGTTAGAGACGTTTTATTCAGTAGAGGCAGCTGGCTAGGCAAAGGCAACGTTAACTACTATCATAGCTGTAAAAATAAAACAGAGCTTAAGACCATAACTGTAGCAATAACCTTGCCCTAAGAGTATAAAACAAAATGGGACCCATTATGGATATTTTTTTTTATTGCCATCTGTCACGATTTCCATTTTGGATGATTCTGGAACAGCTTCACATTCTCTTCACACTAAACAAGCTTGGAATAAAACGCAAGTTAGAAGGAAACAAGATAGCATTAAATCAACTTGTCCTGGTATGTGCAAACATTGCCATCATCATGCTGATTTATTCCTTCCTGGCTTTTGGGATGGTGGCATATGGTCTCTGTTCCAGTGAGAACACCCAGGTTGGGAAGCAGGGAGTAGCACAGAGGTCCAGAGAATTTCTGTTTGAGTAGATCCCCTTGAAACCACACTAAAAGAGAAGGGACACAGAAAGTAAAGCCTCTTACCTCTGTCAGTGGGCATTTCTAAAGAGTTTTGGGTAATCCTTCCTGTTCCCAGCTTGTCTCATTTGCCCAGTGTTTACTGATCACCAGAGAAGAGCTTCCCTGAGTGGAAATCTCTGATCTCTTCTCCTCTCTATGCCACTGACCACCTTTTCCATGCTTTCCATGGAGAGGAGGTCCATCAGGAAGGAGAGAGCTCAGCAAGAAGGTCTCCACAACTCACCAAAACTGCTCTTCATGTCACTGTGAAGGTCACAGCACAGAATCTGAGATCTCCCATGGGTGGCTATGGAAGGTGATCTGACAACAGGATAAGCAGTGGTATCGAAAAACTTTATTCCAGAAGAGAATCAAAGAATCACAGAATGGTTTGGGTTGGAAGGGACCTTAAAGATCATCTGGTTCCAATCCCCCTGTCATGGACAGGGACTAGAGCTCTGCATTTTGTGCGAGAGGTAGAGAGAAGGGATGGGGTAAAAACACCACACTGTGAAAAACAACATTCCTTCCCTCTTAAAATGTCAAAAACTGTTCATAGGGATGAGGTGAAAGCTAGTGAAAGGATCATTATAAACAGAAGTGATATACTGGGGGATAAATAAGACATATTGGGAAGGAGCCAGCCTAACTTGTGCAAATGGCAAGAATAAGCCACACCCAAGTTTTGGGAAGTGGGGGTTGACAGTGCCATTGGGCATTTTGACATGAATGATCTGACTGGAGGTAAAGCAAGGTGACATCTTCCACAGCAGAGGAAATCTCCCTGGAGATAAGGCTTTGCTGTATCCTCATTGCAAACCCCAGCCCTGCATCATTCTGGCTGCACGCAAAACCTATTGTCCGCACCAAAAATCTACCCTCTGCACCCAAAATCTACCCTCTGCACCTGCTCTGTGCAGCAGTCCGGATGTCACCTGAGGGACAGACATTGCCTCTTCATTACCCACTGCTTTGCCAGCCTTTGGGCCACCTGGAAACTAGTTTTGCCATGATTGGAAGGCTTGCTGGCCAGGGCACTGCTGAGCATCACACAGCCAAAATTTCTGGCCATGCGCTGGCTGCAAAGATCCACAGGAAATGCTGCCACCAGCGATGAGTCCTCATTTGTAACTAAAGAGCTGTATTAGAGCTATTAATGCTGACCCCACTTAAGCCAGGGCCACTGTATAAACCTCTGCCTTCAAATCTATATCCATTAGGCGCATGCAAAGCTGTGGCCCGTGATTTAGTCACATAGGCTGAAGAGCCCAGCCTAGATGGAGTTATACTCTCCCTCTATACATATATCATTTTAATTCAATCCCATTTCTACCTACAAGACACTACAGGCTGCCATGGGAAGAGCGTAGCAGGAATAACCTAACTACAAATACAATCAGGAGTTTTTGATAGCATGGCTGTGTAGACTCAGCTATGCTAGAGTGATTTTTTTTGGACTGTAGGTATAGAAAGGGTGACACAGCAGGTGAAAGCAGACCTTAGCAACCTCCAAAATACAAAACTAAAGGACTTTAGGGCTAGAACTTGTCACCATATTAAAATATCCTCATCTGGATTGGTCCGTGCAATATTTTTATATTCCAGTTGAAATTATTTTAACTTTACAAGGTTTGTTTCTAAGAAACTATTTTAAATCCAAAATTGTTTGGTTGCCAGCAAACTGAGTTATAATAAGTATATAGTTACAAATTCTTACATACACTTCTAATTTTTGATTTCACTGAGTCTTCTTTCCCAGTGAGAGGAATTAATGTACTGTAGCTGGAGAGAATTTCCTTGACTTTACTTTCTCCTTTTTTAAGGAAATCAATCTGAATTAGATAATTTATTATCACCAGGACAAATTTTCAGTTTCACTAAATTTAGGAGTGAAACAAAGCACTTGGGCAGAGATCCCTGAAACAAAGTAAAGCAGCTGCTGACCTGTCAGTATAAAATATCCTACAAATGCATAAATGTGTGACATATGTTCACTGGAATATTTTTGACACAATTTTGGCTCAACATACTGTGTATATCTTTCCCTAAATGCTATATATAAACTCTTGTTTAATATTCACAGAATTGTGTACCATTTCCCAAAAGCATAAATTACGGAGATAATATTTCTCTGTCCTTAGATGTTTATGTCCTGAAATAAAAATTCAAGGTTAAAATCATCTCCCAATTGACATACCAAAAAGGAAACATCACAGAAAATACACATGTAAGTGTGTTTACAATTCACTTCTTCCTGCAGCAAAACTGTATCATTGAATAATTCATCCCCTCCTCTCCAAGCTCCAATTTGCCCACTTCAAACAGAAAAATGCCCCCCAAAACCAGACGTTTCCACCAAGCAATCTCCTTCTTCCAAAGGTGTTGGCCAAGTGTCACCTATCCCTGAAGGAACACAAACAGATCCCAAAGTATGAGGCAGCCTGCAAGTTCCCTAACTCATATTGTCACTTCTAGCTTGGCTTTGACCACAGTTTAGTGCCACAAACATCTTTCTCTTACTGGTCTTTCCAAAGATTTTCCTGTGTGAGGAAAGCATCATATAATGGAATGGTTTGGGAAGGGACCTTAAAGCTCATCTCAATACAACCAACCCTGCCACGGACAGGGACACCTTCACTAGACCAGGCTGCTCAAAGTCCCATCCAACCTGGCCTTCCAGGGATGGGGCAGCCACAGCTTCTCTGGGCACCCTGTGCCAGGGCCTCACAACTTTCAGAGTCAAGATTTTCTTCTCAATATCTAATCAAACCTACCCTCGGTTTGAAGCCATTCCCCCATGTCTTATCCCTTCATGCCCTTAGAAAAAGTCCTCTCTGTCTCTCTTGCCCTCTCTGATGGGGTATAAATAATGAAATATTTACAAAGGGGGAAAATTGTTTGCATGTTGCATGCTAGACTTTATTTGTTTACCTTTCCAGGGTTAAACTGAGTTTTCCACACCCATTTCCCTTGGCACTAGGAAGACTTGTCAGAAAAGTAGCAAGATACAAAATGTGAGTTTTCAGAGGGAAGAAATGTAAATTTTCCTCATCATTTTTTATGTTTTAAAGATCTTAATGTTTTACAAAGTGATAAGTTCCAAACTATTAATTTTTATATGATCTACATACTGGTGAATGAGTCTATACCGAAAAACTATTTCCCATTCCTACTGCTATTTATCTAGTATAATGTTATTTCAGTCAGGAGGGAAGCTGCCACTGTCAACCATTGTCATCAGTGAGTTGAATCAATATGTTTCCAAGTCTCATTTCAGACACTCTCATTCCCATTGCAATTTTTGTGGATGTTCTGCTACAAATCCCACATGCAGAAGCAGCAGCACAAATTGGGAGATCCCAGTGTCCGGATCCATGTGGTGGGCTTGGGTTTCTGTGCTTACAAAGAAATGAAACCCTTAATTCTAACAAAAACTGTCTTTTTCAATCAGGCCACACAATTACATTTGTAATTTAATGTGATAGCTTTGCAATGTTCTCCTGTCATTTGTTGGTTATGGAACATTCAGAAATGCCCAGAATGGGAAAGATACAGAAAATTGCTTGCAACTAGGGAAAATACCATTTCATTCTGTACTGGAATAGGATGTATGTGCCTTGAAAAATTGTATGTCTTTTCTTTTTATGATCATTATTAAAGCAAGTCAGAGAAGACACATTGTTCACCAAGTCTCATCAGCTCAGGCTGCTGCTGCTGCTGGAATGTGCTATATGCTTGAAGCAGTTGAAAATTCATTTCCCAGTTTGAATCATGATATCTAGAATTGTACATATTAGGTTTGCAGCTGACTACTAATAGTAAAAAGTAACTAAAATCTCCTAGAGTGAGCAGAGGGCTAAAACTAATAGGACAACAGAAATGCAAAGCTCAGTTTCAAAGGGGTAAAAAGAGCAGGCAGGGGGTCAATGAAAGAATTAAAGTAAATATGGTCTCTACCTTACTGCAAAAGTAACAAGAAAATTTCTGATTTTTGAAGATTTCCTAAATATCTATGAAGGTTTCTCCATTCCTATTGTTCACTTTTATAGATAAACCTGCTTCTAAAGAAAAGGACTTGTTGCAGAAATTATGGGGTGAAAGCAGATGGCCCATATTACGGAGCGGGGCACCTTCTGTGGTCATCGTGGTCCTTTCTAATACTAAAATAAAACATGTAAATATCCTTTGATTTACCAAGCAGTTTGTGGAGTGCTGTGACAGCCTCATGTAGCAAAAAACTGTAAATAAGATTATCTGGTAATAACTGTCTTAACAGGGAGGGACAGTGATGAGGCCACATCTACGGAGAGTTGAGATAAGCACAGACCAGCATTAATGAGTGTCCTTGGGCTTCCTTTGCCCTTGGCCTCCTCAGTCCCCAGCATTTCTCCTTCTCATCTGGAAATCATCCCTGAAAATTTCAAGGCCAAGGGGAACCGTGTCCTAATTGAAAACAAAGCCCTGTTGAGTAAGAGGATCAGTACATTTTACTCAATTAGAATCTATGTCTGACACTGTGAGCCATAATTTATCTGGGAAAATTGCGCCCATAGTTATACAGCAGCCCTTCACACTGACCTACATCCTTGGAGAACGAGGTTTGTTCTCACATTCCTTCGAGCCTGTGTCTACTGAACACTCCTGATGGCACGAAGGAGAGGTTTGGGAACTGCAGCTCCTTTCACTGGGCTCGATGTTGTCTGCTGTAAATATTGCAGCTGCAAACTGAGCGGGGGAACAGAGCACTACAGTGGTAACGAGCTGACTTCTCAGCCTCTGTGGTCAATAAGGTCAATTTAACAGAAAAAAGGGGATCAGCAAAGCATTCCACAGTGCCTAAATATAGACTTGCTATTTGGGTTCAGTTCTTTGTCAAAGCACTGCTTTGTTAAGTCACCACTTATTCCTTTGACTGATGGGGGTCTTTGGGACTTCTGAGTTGTTACTGGTCTCACTCTTTAAAGTGTTTAACACCTCTAAATCTCTAAAAAAGGACACTTATGATTATCTGCTATTTTTCTATCAGTATTCTGCCTCTGTGGGTGCTTGGAACTGAACTCCTTTGGCTATCTGGCCTTTATAGTACCAGTTATATCAGTCACAGAGGGACACCTCTGCCTGGCACTGGCTTACAGTTCACACAGTGACACCTCTATAGGATGAGCTGTAAAGCTCTGTGGTACCTGGTGGACACCACCTATGACACTGGTACAGGAGCCAAATATATCAGAGTTCGTTCTTAGCAGCGGAATTAAAGGCACTTCACCAGTTAAATGACCACAGAGTGTCGACAGAAGTTTCAGGATCAGTACAGAGGAAAAGATCATCCTCAAGGTGCTGGTAAGTGGCAGAATAAGCATACGTGGTTACTGGGGAGACAGGCCATGAAGAGCAACATCTTCGCTTTTTATAGAAATTTTAAACACTCTCTGCTGTTTCACATTCATTGTTTCCGGGTTTTTTCCCCCCTCTTTTTGGGTGAGGGTTGTATTTTGCTGTTTAGCCTAGCCATTACCCCCACTGATGTCCAACTTATCAGGAAAGGACTGTGTATTTAGAAGTTAAGCATCTGAGCTAACTGCTGTTCCCATATCCTTCCTATGTGTTGGCTTCCTCCGCATCCGTACGTTATTTTCCCCTTCCCTGTACCTTTTCCACTCCCTCTTCCTTTTTCCTTGGTTTTCCTGTTTTAGTCCCTTTATTGTCGCATTTACCAGTTCTCTCTGGCTCACTCTCATATCATTTTGTGTCAGTGAATAGGAAAAAACCCCATTTGCTCCTTACACTGTTGCCTTCAGAGAATACTTTGCCTTTGGTGTCCGCATGGAGGAAATAGTGACTTTTTGTGTAAGAAGGTGCCAAACCAGGTACCCAAACCAGCTCTCAGCCCACACAGCCAGTGCCTTGTTTCAGGGCAGATTCCAACTTATTTTTTAATGAAATATTTGGTTTGTGTGGACCACTGGACATTAAGAAAAAATTCTTCGCTGGAAAGGTCATCAAGCATTGCATCAGACTGCCCCAGGGCGGTGGTGGAGTCCCCATCCCTGGAGATATTTAAAAGGCACGTAGATGTGGCAGTGCTGTGTTAGCATTTGGACTTGGTAGCCGTTGGGTATCTTTTCCAGCCTAAACTCTTCAATGGTTTTATGATTAAGGTCTAGACATAGAACCTACCAGTAAAAAAATTTCTCCCAAGATGTCATTTTTTTTTCCTGCCTATGAGTCCTCTGTGGTCTTACTGGAAAATCTCTGGGCACATGGCTCTTCAAGGGGTTTTAGAGGGCTGGTGGAGAACCTGACTGCCCTGCTATGCTGCCTGAAACAGCCTGAGGTAGAGTGCCAGGTGAAGCCCTCACCACAGGGTGAACAGGAGATAAATGTGCTCTACCACTCCGCTGTGTTTATTGATCACACTCAGGTTGTGCTGGCTCCAAGACAAACAGCCCAGAAATCTCAGACAAGAATAATCTTTATGTGACTCTGCATCTATGAAATACAGATTTCCCATATATAACGAAACCTTTGCGCAGGTAGGACAGGTTTATTCCTGGTCATGGGGATTGCTCTCCTGCTGTAAACAGCCGTGTCCCTTGCTGCATCCTCCAGAGCAAATCACACAGTGCTCCAGAGGATTTCATGTTGTAACCATCCTCTTTTCCCATTGTACGGCTGGGAGGGACTTCCTACATTTCATGTAATCAGCGTGCAAATTTGAGAGCTTCCCATAAAATCCTGCAGTAAACAGGATCTGTTTGCTCTAAACAGATTTCATCCAGTAACAATTCACTATAAATTCAGCTAACATCAACAGACTCCTATTTTGCCTTGAGCTCTTCTGGTTAACTCCTGGTGCAGAACAAAAGGAGAAAATTGCTGCTATTTGTCCGCAGATTGAGGTATTTAAAAAAAGCTGAAGACACTACCAATAATGGGGATACTCGGGGAGTCAACTGCATTCCTTTTCACTGTAAATGTGAAGTCATAAATGGAATTATGATTGGAATCAACTGGTTTCAGTGAAAGTAGTTCATAGGTGTTTCAGAAAACTGAAATGGGGATGGGTTATTAGACACTTAATACCTGAGGTACAATGCAATTTCACAGAAGCTCTGTTTACTGAAGTGCACTGACAAACTATAGGTAAAACAGGCTTTTAGCACGTTATTTAAATAATTGTCCCTAAAATTGACCCTGCCACTCTGCCAGAAAGGAAAAATAAATCAAGGGGAAAATCCCACTTTTACACATGCTGAATTTCCCATTTTTTAATACAGAAGATGTGGATAACAACATGGTAAGAAAGCCATAAAGAAAGCCAGTAAAAAAATGCTTCACTCAATGGATTCGATGCTATATGAGGTTGGGACATGTCAGTGAGTCTCACTGGGCACTTACAAAATCTAGGTTAAAATTTATACTCTCTTGGTTCATAAGCTGATGTTTTGAGATCAGTGCTTTCAGAAACGTGCTTTTTGTTTCTAAGTAGTCTTACTAAGGGGTAAATGCACAAACAAAGTAGATGCTCAAAGACAACAGCAACTTCAGCACCAAACTGGCTCTGCGTTAAAATGGTTCAAGGCTGTTGGCAGAGCAACAAGAGGGCGACAAAATGAGCTGATTTATTTTAAAGGGAACCTAAACATTGTGTTAATGGTGACAGTTGACAGTGAAAACACTGCTGAAATTGAGTGTGAGACAGAGGTTTTTTTTGATAGCCACAGGATGTCCCTGGAACCGAGTCTGCATCTCAATGAGCTGGGTGCCACTCACAGGACATTAGAAAGAAATTAGTTAGGGTTGAACACAATTATGATGTCAGGGTAGTTTCTAGTCCCAGATCCATGTTCTGGCTAGGAACCACGTCATGCTGAGGAAAAATTAGCTTGCTTACAAATACGCAGCAGATTATTTCCAGACCTAGCACGACACTTCTCTCCACCTTTCTCCTTCCTCCCACTGTTTCTTTTTGTTTAAAGCACAGCTATGAGACTCACATCTCATCTCAGCTGCTTTTGTCAGAACAGCTAATGAGCTGGGGTGGGATGAGAAAAAAAACACAGTGGAAATGGGGTCATGGAGAGGTTAAACTTCATGAATTTATTCATTGGGATTCAGCTCACGCCCTCCTGAAATGAGATGTCATCATTAAAATTGTGGATGACACTGTTGCACAATGATGCTAGAAGGACGTGAAGGAAACAGTATTTGTTTGGACTTTAATATTTGACTGTGATAAGAAAACAAGCCCAAATTGTACCAACCATGTCAGAAACATCCTGAAAACAATCTGTGTGAGGTGTTTGTAAGGGAGAAATGCTCCAATTTAATTTAAAAAAACCCCAACAGAAACAACAACAAAAAAGCAAGCAGTGATATCAACATTCTTTTCTACTTCTCTGGAATTACAGCTGTGAGACGTGAACAGCATGAGTATTTTGGGAATAAAATTATTGTTTATTTCATCACAGTACTTTTGATATAGCAGAAATATTGACCATGTTTTCAACAGAGGCAAATCGTTTGAAAAGTGAAGAAAGCAGATTCACAATCAATTGTGATGGAGCCTGGAAGGGCCAGACTAATTGGAGGTGTGAGCTGGAGCTGAGCTAGGGCTCACAGGGGTGGAAAGTGACAAAAAGGGCCATCGTTTCCCCTGACCCAAGGCAGAAATCAGCCATACCTGGGGCAGTCCTGACAGGTGACATTCTGTCTTCGTCATAAAGGCTCGGAATCCTCTCCCAAAATATCTGGTTTAGTACATTTTTATCTTCTACTATTCAGTGCTTTTCAAGTGGCTAAAAGAAGTCTTCCTTGCTGTAACATTGCTGAGACCATTAGTTTGTGCCTCACCCACAATAAACCCTTTCCTCTTTGCCCTCTCTGTATTAAAAACTGTCCTCTTATCCCACGCGTAGTTTTCTGTCCCTTTATTTTGCAACACCCCTTCTCTCATGCCCATTTCAGGGTGTCTCCTGCCTCCCATTCCCCTCTGAATTACCCCTGGCTCCTATCTCCTAAAACATCTCCAGCCCTTCCTGGCTCGTTGCAGGATGCAAATCTAATAAGCCAACTCTCAGTTCATACATCCAGCTTATTATAACTGGAAGTCTCCGTTATGAACGGTATTTTCCCAGCCATCCATGAGACTGCCTTATTTTTTGAGAATTTATGGGACTCTGAAGGTAAGCGAGTTGCCCACAGAAAGGTTGCTGGCTCATCAGTGAGATTTACAGCCCACTAATGACTCCGTAATAAAGTAAATACAGAATTGCTGGGCCATTGGGGAGCTGTCACAGGAGAAAACTGACAGCAGTTTCGGTTCCTTTCCAAAGCCTCTTTTTCTGCTGATATGAACAACAAAAAAAAAGGCAAACTAAAAAACCCAACAAAAAACAGCCCAACTTGGTCTGTGTTTCAAGAAGAGGCTTGAGTTATAGCAAAATAGAATCTTTCCAGTTCAAGATAAAGCTCAAGCTTCTGACTTTAAACGTAGCTGATGAGATGAAAGGAAGTCAGGTCTGAATAAATACTGTGGAATGCTAAACAGGATTTCTACCAAACAATAACTAAATGCCCCTCAGAAGAAAGCCTGCTCGCTGATTATCCTCCAGTGCTGTGTAATTGCCATCCATTGTATCGTGACTCTCCCATTTGGAACTGCCTCGGTTTTACAACTGAGGAAACAACGTAGAGAAGGCAACGTCCCGGGAGATACCGATTGTATCGCCAGGGAAGGGAAGTGTGCACACATCCAGTAGATAAACTAGGCTGTAAATTGATTTTAATGGAACTGAGATTTCCTAGGAAACAAAAACCCTTATAATTTCCTAGCAGTACCTATGTCACTTTCTCTGCTCTGCACTGGTGATGTCTGCTTGCATTTTGTATTGATCTGGGAGAGACTGACCTTCTGGATAGCCCTTATCACCACACTTCCTTGGTTTTGTCCTGCTGAGCTTTCAAAGGCATTGCTGTACCCCTACTGCTGGATCCTTTCTCTTCTAATCAGCTACTCTGGGGAAGAGAGAGACTGTAAATCAATTTTTCTTTTCTCTTCTTCAAGTCAAAACATAAAAGATGAAGAAAATACTATATTTCTCTGTGACATTAGCTACTAAATGATAATGCATCTGAACACAAGAAACTTTTTAATCAGTGCTCGTATCTGCAGAGCTCCAATACTGAGAAGTGGCAAGCACCTCAAAGGCGAACCCTGCCTTTGAAAAAAGCACCTCACACATTGAAAAGAAGCTATTTTCCACTTGTCTCAGTGCATTTAAGGACTACAACTGCATAACCTTAAGCAAGACAGCCACGGAAAGCAGGTTCTTGTAGTAGCACTTTGGCTTAGGTGACTTTTTCAGAATACTGTATGAGCTGAGGATTTTTTTAAGCTCAAGTAAACAGATGAAAAAATTTGGTGCGGAGAGGCAGAATAAAAAACTGACCTGGAAAATATCACGTAAATGGAACTGCAAACACTGATCTTAGTAAAGACCTGGAGGAAAATGCCAGCCAGAATTACACATTACCCTGAAAAGAGCAAAGAACTTTTTCCTAGAGCCACTGAAGCTTCTATTCTGCATCTGCAAGAATCCGGTGTGTTTTACATTCCAGGTGTCCTCAGCTCACTCACTTCACTCCTTGAGATATTCAGTCTGGAATTCCTTCTGTGCAAATTGTCCATACATGGTGGACAAGCAACAGAATTATGCAGATTGTGACGAATTAGTTCAATTGCTTTCATTTGCTGTCACATATTACTTTGAGGAGGAGGTTGGAAAGTGGAACAGCAAAGATTTTCCAGGGAAATGGCAAAAATTTGAAGACATAAGCACATGAAAGCTGAACTGTAAGGGGGTGGTAGGGGACAAACTGCTGTCCAAACTACAGGCAGCTAGGGCAAGGAAAAGCTGCATCAAAGAAGGAAATTTTGGGAAAAATTAAGGCTGAGATACTCCTGGAAGACCTAATTCTGCCAAGGGGCCGTTGGGAGTGGGCAGCTGGCAAGCAGGGCTTGGAGAAAGATTCAGAAATGTCATGAATTTACTTCTTTATTTTGAATAAATGCTCTTTCCCCACAAAAATTATGATGTTGTTTCAGGACCTCCTACAAGCCAAAACAGAGCAAGCCAAAATCAGCAACCCCCATACGCCACTTCCGCTGAGGAAGGCAAGATAACAGCTTTTCAAAGCCTCAATCATCTGGTCTCTGAAGGCATTGGTGTTTGCTTCTGCCTTTGAGATCCTATTTGAAACCCATGTTAAACCATTTAAGCTGAAGGGGGATAGATTTAAATTAGTTATTAGGAGGAAATTCTTTACTGTAAGGCACTGAAACAGGTTGTCCAGAGAAGCTGTGGCTGCCCTATCCCTGGAAGTGTTCAAGGCCAGGTTGGATGGGGCTCTGAGCAGCCTGGTCTAGTGGAAGGTGTCCCTGTCCGTGGCAGGGGTTGGAACTGGATGGTCCTGAAAGTTCTTTCAAACCCAAACTATTCTGTGATGATTCTATTCCCATTCCAGGCACAGCCTGTAGGGACAGAAGGAAGGTGGCTGTGCTACGTGGCCATGGAATGATGCCAAGGTGCTGCATGATCATTCAGTCCCTCGCTTGAGGACACTGGTGCCAGGGACAGAGCGTGTGCATTGATTGTGAAGTGTTTCACAACAGTGCCTTTCACACACAGGTAGAAATTACATCTGGGCTAGAGCTCCCGGCCCCAATCCATAGTATCTATCTGAGTTTTCTCCAAGAAGGAAAAAAATGTGGGCATAATAAAGTTATGCCTGCCCTCAGATCTTAGTACGGAGAGACAAGAATCAGAAGGCAGAGCTCTGGAATGACAAGAACTACCTTATATTCTCATTTCTGGCAATGTTTGTCCCGGAGACCTGAGGGAGTCATTGTGTCCCTGTGTGCCTCGCTTTCTCCATGTAAACAGAGGCAACAGTGCTCACCCTCACAGAGGTATTTTGAGTCCTGTCACCAAAGACTGCTATGGGCAGGTAGAACTGCCTGGGAAAGTTTGTGGGTTTTGTTTCCTAGAGAATAACCAGGATGTGCAGCTTCTACACAGCTTTGGGATGTTTACGTGTGGCTGTTCAAACCAGCCCGTTGCCACTACAAAATTCACGAGGACTTTGGGAACCTCCATATATTTATTGTCCCTTGACGCACATGATAATTAGGCTGCAAATACAACATGTTTGGATCTCCTGCCACTGTTTCCCTCTTACAGGCAATTTCTACCCCAGTTGCCCTGTTGCACCTGGTGGAGAAGGAGGAGAAAGGAGAGAGATCTGAGCAAAGACACAATTCCTTACAACCCTGCTCCATCTCTCTGGGAACTGAGGCATTGGGGCAAACCCTTCTCTCTATGGCCAGCTGTCCTAAAGGGTGTCTGAGACCCTTGTGAGCTGTGTGGCACCTCTGCATGATGTCACCCTGGTACAGGCTTGCTCTTACCTGCTCTTCAGCTCAGCCTTGCTCTCTACTGCTTGAATTTGACCTTTTTAGCTCAAAGGAAATCCAACATATCTTTATCCACAGGAATA
Source organism: Dryoscopus gambensis (assembly GCA_013389985.1). NCBI lineage: Eukaryota > Metazoa > Chordata > Aves > Passeriformes > Malaconotidae > Dryoscopus > Dryoscopus gambensis. Next base: position 142,492 of record WEIT01000038.1, read on the forward strand.
TTATTCTCCTGGAAGGGAAGCCGGCTGAGTCATTTGGGGGGATCCATTTCCTAGACCTCCTTACTTAGTCTCCTCCTTAAGTCTCCCTCTTACAATGGGACAGATCCCCTCTGTCTAAATTTGCAGTGCCTGTCATCACACAGGGCACAGACACTTCACGTCCCTTTGAGGGCTCCAGATCTTTGTTGCTGGGGAGAAAAAGAGAAGAAAATAAAATGGGAGAAAAACTTCCTTGGGGACATGTGCCCAACCTGGTTTAGTGGAAGGTGTCCCTGTGCATGGCAGGGGCTTGGAAATAAATCATCTTTAAGGTCCCTTCCAACTCAAACCATTCTATAAATCTGTGAAAGTCAAGGACCAGAAATGCTATGCAGAACCACATAGTTGTTGCTGCACAGAGCTGTTCTTAAAGGCTCAGAGATAAAAGAAGAAAATACAAACACTTTATTCCCAATCTAACTCTCCTTTAACTCAATCATTTGTCTAGCTTCAAAAGTTTAGGAAATAGTCTCTTTTTTGTGTAGGTGAATTGATGGTGTTTCTACTGCATTATAATGTGTGATTTGAAACAGATTTATGTATGAGAAAGCTGTACTTTGCCTTTGCGTGCTCCACTTGTATGGAAGCTTGGAGCAGATTCATTTACCTCCAGAAGGTTGCATTGGTCTGACAAGTGCACACTGCCAAAAAATTTATTGCACTTGATTTTCAGGACAGTCAGATTATTATGTGTCATTTTTTTCCTTATCAGTTTGGCTTTATTCTGCTTTTTTTCCTCCCCCTTAACTTGGATCATTAATCTTACCCTTTCCATCCTCTTTCCTTATCCTAATTGCCATCCTCTCAGGTTTTCCTGTTTGATGGCTGAAATGTAACAGGGAACAGCTACTTTTACTGCTGCTGCTGACAGTACAAATTGAAGGAAAAGGGTGATGAGGCTTCAAATAACTGCCCCAGGTGCCTCTAAGTTGATTTTTAGTTTTTCTTTCATTTTTTCTTGATTTGGAATTTAAGGGAAATCAAACAACCCAACGCCTCTTAGATGATCTTTAAGGTTCCTTTCAACGCAAACCATTCTGTGATTCTGTGATACTGTGCAGAGCTGTGGAGAGACAGCTGGTGCTCACCAGCTCCAAAAGTTTCCTTCTGCGAGACATGTTTCTTAGCAATATCATTTCTTCTGCTATGGGACCCAGTTATTATCACTCTTGCTTCCCATATTTGAATGGATTTACACTAAAAATTTTAAAGTAACAAATGTTAAAAGAAAAAACAAAGAGACTTCCTAAACACGTGGAAGTGTTATCATGAGAATATTCTTTCCTGTCATACAAAAGGACATAGTGGTTGTTAAAATTGGAGTGACTGGAAGAGGTAGCAGCCTGGAAAGCCTCTCACAAGGCTCCACCAATGCTCTTGGCCTTCAGTAAGTAGGGGACACCTTGGAAGACAGCAAATCTAGTTGGCAAGATGATGCAGCATGACTACAGCTGTCTTCAAAGAGCAGCAGGCCCAGAACAGTGTTCTGGTTGAGTGCCAAGGTCCATCCAGCCAAGAGCTGAGGTCCATTTTTATGGCCCAGAGCACCTCCTGCCACTCCTGCCTGTCGTTCCAGCTCATTCAGGTGGAGACCTTTGGTTCAGTGTTAGCTCTGCTATAAACAGCTGATTTCAGCCACGTTTCTTCCCTGGTTTTGTTTGAAATCTGTCTGAAGGCAGATCCTGTCTCTGCCCCTCACAGCATTCAGCCACTCGGCGCCAGCTGTCCCAGCACAGCTGTGGGGCTTTATTTAATATAAATCTGCAGTTTGGAAATGCTCTGGATGCATTTGTTTCAAGCCATGGAGACGTCTATCCTTCAAACAGGACATCAAATGGCAAATAATGTCACTTGTCTTTATAGCAAGAGATGACACTCAGTTAATAGGATGGCAAAGTTCATATGCTACCCGATAATTAAAAAACAAGGGGAAAGACAGACCAGTTAAAACGGTTTCCTGCTGTGACAGATTCCACTGATAACAACATTCTCGTACTGTTGTAAAACGCTACCACGTTGGCTGTAAATTCTCCAGAAAGGGTAATGAGTTGTAGTAGAGTTTGCCTTTCATTTGTTTTGTAGTCTGATGCCCAATCCTCTCTGAAAATAAAAGCACGATGCTTGCATTGCTTCATCAATTGATCCAAAACATATCTTAAAGAAGCAGCTCTGCTCCCCCTCCAGTGCCTAATTTCAGTTGTCTAATTAAAGCAATATCATTTGCATTTCTGAGGTATGTGGCTTTTGCTCTGCACAAATAAACACCGTGTCTGTGATTTAATTCTATTCTTTTTTCCTCTAGCAGCTCACTTTTCATATCTTTCTGTACATTGGCTCCAGGCAGTTTATTTATTTGTCTTTAACTGAGTATCTCAAACACTCCCATCCCTCCTTCCACCATAAATTTTTGTGTCAGGGAACAACTTTTTTCCACTCAAATAGATTTGATAGCACTCAAATCTTCATGGGCTCAACCTTTACATTTGCATCTTTGTTAACCTCAGAATATAGTGAGTTCCCAGCTTATTTTCTTTCTATTTTTTTTTTGTCTAAATTCTAATTAAGGGGACCATTCCTCCCATCCTCCCATTTCCTCCTGAGATTAATTGAAATGCAGCCATCTAAACCCCTACTAATTTGTTTTGAAGCCAGCTATTTCCTCAAACAGTTGCAGAAGATGAAAGTTGTTGATAGGAGCTGCAAAGGCTTTTTTTTCCGTGTCCCATTGCTACATGCCACTTAAATCCCTGGCTTTGCTCCCGTATCTCCTGACACATGTATCTGAGCTCCCATGGATAAACCCCACAGGGCTCACATTGTCTTTAGGCTGACCTGCCAGGGGGTTGATTTGGTTTCTGCCGAGCAGTTTGGTGATTGCAGCAGCGGAGGAGGTGGGAGCAGGGTTTCCAGCATATAGGGTTATCATTTCACATGCCACTTCAGGTGTCACAGTTTTCCACTCTTTCCCAGCCTGAGCAGCTGCTGAGCCAGCTCTGGGAGAGCCCAGTGTGGAAGGCAGGAAGGATGCAGGGCTTTCTGCTTCAACTTGTAAAAATAACCAATGACAAGGCGCATTTATTGAACATGGGAATTCGAGGCAGCACCAGGAATAATAGGGCAGATTTAGACTAGGTACAAGGAAGAAAATTTTTGCGATGAGGGTGGCCAGACATTGACACAGGTTACCCTGAAAGAGGCAGTGAATGCTGCATCCCCAGAAACATTCCAGGCCAGGTTGGATGGGGCTTTGAGCAACCCGTCCTAGTGGAAGGTGTCCCTGCCCCAGGGTTGAACTAGATGATCTGCAACATCCCTTCCAACCCAGGCCATTCTGTCATTCTATGATTCTATAATTTTACCAAGTCATTGATTGAAAGATTAAAACTCGCCTTTGATATCTGTATGGTAGTACTAGCAGAAGCTATTCTCTCCTTGAAGGCTGCATGTGACCAGATTGTTGGGAGAAAGCTCCTGCTCCTTTTTGCTGTCCCTGCAGTTAGCTTGATTTCATCTGAGTCATTCCCATTCTTCACGTCGTGCTCTGCATATGTTCGCTGCCAAATTTATATCCTGAGCTGGCTGTGTCAAAACTTTCAGCAAAAATATTTTTTTTTCCCCTTCTCAAATTTAGATATTTCCTTTCTGGGACCAAATCCCAATTTCCTTCTGTTTGTTGCTGTCCTTAGTTTTCGGTGTGTTTGGGGTGGGGGGTGTTTCCACAATCCTGTTGGTGTTGGGAAGCTGCTATGTTTCTGTTCCATCAGCTTTCCACACAACCGACCATAAAATTAATCCTACGTTCCTAAAACCTTTCAGAGCACTGTAAAAATTACCTACCCGGTTCATTTATTTGCTGTACTTTTTAAAAAATTTATTTTATTCAAATTTTTATTCTGCCCTGGTCTAGTACTTTGCATCTCAATGCTCCCATTGGTAAAAGATAAAAGGGGCATCTAAGGGCCACATAAGCAGGGAGACATGTAACCACTGGGCTCTGAACCATGTTTTTTTCCCCCTGCTTTTGTTTCCACTGGCATTGGCAGTGTTCATAACCCAAAAGAATCTGTTAGAAAATGGTCTTCAAAGTGCAATTCTGTTGCTGCTTGACTGGATTTGTCTACGGGTTTTTTGGCCGTCACTGAAGCGTCAACTTGAAAATCACTCAAAACCAACAATTTCTAATGAGTAAGAGTTTACCAAGCAGGTATTTAAATAAAGAACAACAAAACCCACTTTTCTCTCCACCCCAGCTGCTTTTGATCCCATTGAATGCTATCAAATGGGATAGAGTCATGCGTGAAGTTTGTCACTTCTGAGCTGCTGACAGTACCTACCTCAATGTAGGACACGCCATGAATTCTAAACGGTTTTATTGAAATTTATTGAAGTATTGCCATCTGCCGTGTAGCACTCTTCTTCCCAAAGGCAACTGGGTAAAACAAGGCAAAGTGGCTGCATCTTGTCATTAGAATTTTTATTTCTGGTAAGTATGAACATTCCAGTTGCTCCATAAAAGTAGTCACTGTGCCATATTCAGCCCATCTCTTCCAGCACAAGTTTCCCACCTAGGGCCTTCTGTGGTTCTACACACATAAATAGGCAAGAGGACTAAATTTTCTTCAGTTTCATAGCAATATAAAAACTTCATAGCTGACAAAACTGGCCTCCTTGTCTTCCAGATTTGTAAGAGACACCCCTCATTTGGAGGTGTGCCCTCACTGTTTCCCAGCATGTTTCCCTCAGTACTGAAGGACCATGCACAGTGACTGCTGCCCATCATGGACCCATCCATGGTTCCACAAATCAGGAGGTATAACATTTGACTTAGAGATTCCTTCAGAATCCAAAATATTACCCAGGGGTTTTTTAGTGTTGTACAGAGGACATTTTCCAAGTTATTGAAATGGTTTGGGTTGAGGCCTTAAAGAACATATAGTTCTGACCCTCCTATTTTCAGCAGGGACACCTTCCCCTAGACCACATTCCTCAAAGCACCATCCAACTTTATTACAGAGAATAATCAAGCAGAATACTAGACCTCTCAGTAAAAATTAAGTTTTATTATCAGAAATATGTTTATCATTTACTGAAGAACACCTATTATAAAATAACCATCCCAAGCACCACAGTATCACTACTTCCTTATGTGCTTTAGACCATTTTTCCCAAGGTAATGGAAGGATTGCCATCAGGAATGGCATCCTTGTTGTAAGATATTAAATGAAGTTATTTTTTTGTTTTGTTTTAACCTTCAAACCCACTACAAATTACGGTATCATTTTAAGCGGTGAAATGAGTAAGGTCCTTTTTAATTCAGTCTCTCTGCCTGATCCACACTAGAAAGAAGAGTTATTTTCTTTGGAGACTAATGCTTCGATAAGATCTGTCTGTATCCAAGTATCTGATGAGCTGGGAACTCAAGATCCAATGTCACCTTTCATTTTACTTACTCCTTTATCTGTCCGTGGTGCAGGGATCTGGGTATACTGTTACTCCGAAGTTTTCAGAATATTTTCTTAGCCATAATTTATAAATTAAATCCCAAAAGAATTATCTTTTTTTAATCACAAATGAAATAAGATTTTCTGAAAGCAAAAAAAAAAAAAATATTTAAAGGACTGAAAGCTGTAAATCATATCTCCTAGGGATATCTCTCGGCATTTGGAGTCCAAAGCAAAGTTTTTCCACTTTTACTCAAAGGCCACCCGTGTTGTACTGGCCTAGCATTTTGACCAGACAAGAAATTGGTTATTTTGGTAAAACATTAACCAGGCTAACAAGCTGTTCTTGGCCCCACATAAGTAGATAGTTACCTTTTTAATTTGTAACAAAATTTTGTGTAAAACACCTTGGATGTTTAGGATTTTGAGTTGCACCTATTCCCAGTATTGTAGTTTGATGTGACCAACTGACTCTATTTTAATGTTTAATGCTCTGTTTTGAAATTCAGGCTTGCTACTTCAAAAGAAAATGGCCTGGAAAGACGATTTAAATAAATAATGATCAGCCAGTTATTATTATTCAAGAGAGGCTGCAACATAATGTATTTTTCAACACCAATGGGGTTTATATAATGCAATTATTGTACTAGCAATGCAATTACTAAAAATTTCAAATCAAAACCTCAAAACAAAACACAGTTTGGGGCCATTTATTTATTTTTGTTGCTGTATCTATATCTAAAGCAAGGCTTCTCACAGATCCTCTGTACGGCATTTTTTATGCTCTCATTTGGCCATCTCGTGCCTTCCCTGATTAACTCACATTGATTTCCAACCCTGCCTGCTCTGTTTAAGCTTTAAGATTAAAACGGTTGCCTAGCATGTCCCTGGGCATGCCCACTCCATCTCCTTTTATCAGACAAAGTCATCATGAAGGAGGAATCGCAGGAATCTCACTCTGGGCTCCAGGAGCCATTAAAGCTTGACCTGTGACTCTGGCATTCCTCACGTCTCCTGTGCAGTCATTCCTTTGCTGCCACAGAAACTCCCAGTTATCGCTGGCAGCGATGGCCAGCTGCTTTGATCACCTGGCTTGCAGGGCATGCTTCCTGTAGAGGAAAATTACGGACACTGTTCCACTGCTCCACTTACAAAAGCAAAACTCAGTGTTTTCCTCAGCTTCTTCCTAAGCCAATGGAGGCTGAAATAAAAATACAAAAGTTTAGGTGTTATTTTGACAACCTATGTCTGTCCAGTGAGGAGGATGCTCAGCTGATGGGATTACTTTAGAGGCATGATGAGAAAAATGATCATCCCATGTGGATGGAGATTCCCTGCACTAGTTTAGTTGACCATGGGAAAGGTGGCTTTTATCTTTTTTTTTCCTTAAACACTCAGAAAAAAACCCTGTATTTCCATTCCTGACCTACCACGTTCTCATGGATACATCATCTTCAATTCAAAGGCCTATCCCTAAGCTTGTTCCCTGTCTTGCACTAGACTTCTTATGTACTCATACTTCATACTTCTCATGTCCTTTATATAGCTGCATGCATATTTACGTAACCATATGATAATTTATATTTTCAGATGCCTTTTGTTTTCATTAATTTTTTAGAAAAGTTGTTCTGGTGCTTTGTTTCATGAACACAACCTTACAAATGCTACTGAGAAATAAATCAAAACAAATTACATAAGCTGCAGAGCCTGAGTAGTGCCAAGGTTTTCTTTTCTGCACTGCACATGCAAAGTTTGTCTAGTTAATTAAGAACAAACACAGCACAACTAGCTCCTACATCAGGAATTTAATTTCCTTGAAGCTAAATAAAGACCAAACAAAACCATTCTTGTTACAATTCCCATCTTCAAAGGAGTTTATTTATTTCCTTTATAGGTCTGGACAGCCTTGAGCTCTCTGTGTTTAGATTAAATCAGCTCCAGAATCCTCCTGTCCCTCTTAGCTGTAAACAATGTTGAAGTGGGAACGATACCTCAGGATTGAAGCTGAAGTCAGAGGGATTAAGTGGAAAAACGTTGCCAAGAAGCCGGGGTAGCCCTGGCCTAGACTCCCACGGTCTTGAGCCCCAGCAGGTCCCCAGCACTGGGCGAGCAGCTGAGAACAGCACCACGGTTCCCTGTTTGTCTGCTGGAAGGGGCATCTGCTCCAACCGCAGCAAACCAGCACAGTGGAAACAGCACTGTGACACATGTGAATGCTGGTCAGTCTCTGTGATGCATCCCATAACATTCTTCATTTTCTCTTCTTTTATTGTCCTAAAACTGAGACCTGCACCTCCAAGTTACAAAATTTAAACTACTTTTGCCCACTACATTCTTATTTGTAGAGGGTTTGCATCCTTCACAGATTGCTAAAATAAATTACAGCATCAACCCTGCATTTTTGACTAGCCACAAATATTCCAATTTTTTTTTCTTCACAGTATTAAAACAAAATATTCTTAAGCCTGTAACCTGTCCATGAGGAAAACAAATTGTCATTTTTTTTGCCCGGAAAGCTGTTGATGGCGAAGCTCGGTGGGAGAAATGAATCCAGCCCAGGAGTGATGAGTGCTGCATGTCTGGTGAGGACCCCAGGGGCAGCACAGGGAGGGGAACTACAGCCTAAGAGGTCACCTGGCATGCATTTCTTGTTTGAGGATACTTTGGGATACCTTGGCATGCAGAAACTTTGCCTCTGGGGGGTCAGGTGAGGACAGGGATTTGTGTGAAAGCTAGGATGAAGGAGCGTGGGAAAATTGATTTCAGAGCATGATATCTTCCTGTTGTCTGCTGGGGTTATTTAATAGTTTTTGATACACATTTTAAAAATAGCGTGGTATGTGAAAAGCTCAGTTTTCATCGCAAGGTATAGTCTGTACAGAATGTACTTCAGTATAGAAATTTAATAGCCTTGGCTCCCCATCTTGCAGCTCCTGGAGCCGAGAGTTCTCCAGCCCACTAGTAACCTAGTTTAAATAATTCCCTGAGAGAACACAGGTCATGCGTGGCATACTTTCATCAAACTGCTTTTTATGCCATTAAAGTAAATAAATAATAAACAAATTGGATTGCTAGCAATAAGCAGAGAGTAAAACAGTGTTTATCAAGAAAATGATGATTAATTACCCTCTGACGTCTGGTTAGGAAGAAGAAAACCATGAAGAAGGAAATGATAATTTTATTTTAGATTAAGACTACTTATAAATGCATTTTAGTATTTTTGGAACCAGCAAAGACAAGATTACCTGTGTTAACTTATAATAGTTAATTTTTAAAATAGACATTACAATTACAATATGAAATATAGTGAAAACATGCTATACATAAACTGTATATAGAGCCCAACAAATTTTTTCTCCTCCTTGAACAGGGAACTCTTCCTGCCATTGGTCTGTGATGAACAGTGGCCAGAAGAAACAGAAAGCTCACACGAGGACAGTGCCATGCTGAGAGTGCTGCAGAAGAACAGGAGGCTGATGAGATCCCTGATGATGTTTCACTACCTGGGGAGAACATGATAATGATGGAAAACTTTAAAAGTTATTTAAAAATCATTTTTAAAAAGAAGTAATTCTCCTCAGACTACACTGGTGTGTGAGAAATTCTATCCTCCAGAAACAATGTCTTTTAATGAAAATGATGTTTAATTAATGTAGATAGAATCATTTTAAAACACTTTCAATTACATTTTTTATCCTTGTTGTTACAAATATCTGATCTTTTATAGTTTTGAAAAGCCAGAAATGATGAATATCTCTACCAAGCTTGTCACTAAATTCTATCATCATACTGGGCGTGTTTTTCAGGTTGTCTGCTTCTTAATCTCTTCTTATAATTACAGAAATAATTGCACATGCACTCATTTGCACAGTACTTTCAGATCCAGGGGGGAATATACTATAAAAGCATTAAGTGTTATCTTACTGGTGACAAGTATATTAAAAATTACTTCAAACCTTGCATGGAGAAAATGTTGCCACACCTGAAAGTAATTTTTATTGCAGCCTTTTCATATTACACAGGCAATAATATATCTGTCATAAAGATTTAACACATGCCTTTTTTTTTTAAATTAGATGCAATTTTGCAATTAGTTCCACAGTATAGCTCAGGAGACAAATTAGACCAATAAAAGTATTTAGCCGTTTCATCTTTAGCATGCATGATGGTTCAAACATTACCCAGCTGGATTTCCAACCATCCTCTAGGACTGCAGATTGGCCGTGAGCTGCTGGTGAGCTGCACCTTGCCTGGAGAAGTCATTCTTGTGCTCTGCGCTGTCCCACCACCACCACCACCATCATCATCATCATCTGCCTCACTCTGGGGTCTAGGAAAGCCACAAAACCCACCAGGGAACTGGGCTGCTTATTTTTCTGGTGAAGAAAAGCAGGAAAAGTCAGATTTGGACGGGAAGTATTTCTAAAAGACAGAGTTAGTCACAGGGAAGGTTTCGGCACGATAACACCAAGAAGGAAATCCTATCAGTGTGGGCAAGAGCTAGAATAAACAGGTCACTACAAATACTTCTTTCCCCTTTAATAAATATTTGACTGAGGTCATCAACTTTGCCTGAACTGGACCTGTGTTTGATAACACAGACCATTCCTCCCTCTTACAGCTGAAAAGTGGGTTTGCTTGTTTTAGAAATCAGAGCTTGCAAATCTGTTTGCACCCAAAATCTGTTTTCTGCCCTGTACATCAGCAAACAACCAAGAACTTTTAGTACTCAGGTATACTGTAAAAATGTAATTACATGGTCTCTGTTCTTGTTGATTAAAGGTAGTTAGTGAATACTTCTTTTCTATCCCAGCCCACCAATTAAATTTTTTTCTGAAAAGTCATGATGCTCACAGCACCCAGAGCCGTGTGCCCGCGAGGTACAGACAGCCCAAACTTTAGCAGTTCAAAGCCACACCACCATGCCATGCACATCACTGATGATGCAAAAGAGTTTAGGGGACATGGCTCTCTACTTTATTTGCCTCAATGACACTCTTTGGTTTATAGGGAACAAATAGTTCGAGTATTCCTCTGGTCCAAATTGTTTTTCTTTTGTTTTGGAACACTCAGTGTTAAAGTGCTTAGGTACACGTGATGAAGGATGGGAACAAACCTGAGAAGCGCTGAAACTGGTTATGACCAATTGCAGTGTGTTCCCCTTCACCTTTGCTTTACTGCCCTTCACCTCTGCTTTCTGAATTTTCTGCCTAAATATCAGACCCCAACCTGGGGCTGCAAAAATTCTCTGGCCAGCCGAAAGAACTAGGATCTTTTCAACCAGCCCATGGCTTTTGAGTTTTTTCACAGCTATCAGCTTCTTGGCATCTGCTGCAAGATTATTTTCTTGCACCACATATCTGTAAGTGCATGGTCTCATAGTTCAAATGCATGATATATCAAAATATTTGAAGTCCTAAAGAGACAGCAACCATCATCTATGAGTTTGGGGGAAGATCTGTGTGATTTCACAAGCAAGCGCGGCAATACTTCCCCAAATCCTGCGAGGCTTGCACAGGATGTGCTCTGCTTCACTCTCTAAAGCACAGCACAGCTGATAACTCCTGAGGAAACTGCCCGGATTCCTGGCAACCAGAAACCACAGCAGCCTCATTTTCCTTACACTGAGGCTGCTGGAGCAGCAACTTCTAAAACTGTCACGCTTCTATCTGTAATGCAGTGTTTCACATAGCCAAAGATCTCACAGGAAATACAGCAAAGCTGTTGCAGCTCTCTGTGAGAGACTCGGTAAAATACATTATGTCCTAAAAGCTAAAGAAAAACATGGCACAAACTGCCAGGCGTTTGGTAATTTTCGTATCTCAAACTATGTCCTGTAAATTGGGTACAGAAAGGGCCCAGAGATCAGCAGAGTTTGCAGATTAAAATACCACCACCATTCATCGTAGCTGAGGAAAGGGCATTATGGGATGGTGCTCCATAAGGAACACCATGGGGAGAGAAATCCTCGGACCCCCAAAATTTGGGCTTACCATCACATCTGCTGCCTTACCCCGTCAAGTCCTTCTTCCATAGGCCATGGTATAGATGTTTAAGAGGAGGAAAATTTCTCAAGCATTTTTCCACTGCTATATTTCTTCTAATATTATTTTAATCAGTTTCTCAGTGTGTTCTCAGTAGATCCAAAGAATGAGCAAAGTCTTTCTGTGGCTAATCTACTGGCCATAAATTCTCAGACAGTAGTGAAAGCTTGTGTGACCTCATGGATAAAGTGTTTGCTTCATATTTTGAAGGTCATAAATTCAAATCCTGTTAATAGTCTCTTTTTATTAAATGTCTCATAGCTTATTTTCAGTGGTATAATTACACACTAGGTCAGTTAATTATTACTGAATTCCTCCAGCAACAGCAAAAAGGGCAAACTACCCGCTAAAAACAACTTAGAAAGTAATACTTACAAAATGATTAGCAATTTAAACAGTCCAATTAAATGAGACAATTAAGCTTAAGTAGTTTTCTCATTAGAGTAATTTTCTGTACTCATAACTGTACAGAAGCCATATAGGGCTTTGTGGGAGCTGGGGAGCTCAATGCATTTCCATGAGTGTAAGTGTTCCATGACTGGGGCTCATATGTATGTATCCGATGAAAGGATTTGGCTGGGGGAATTTATAAACAGGCACATGAGAGAAGTCGGTCAGAGAGAGAGAGATCTATTTTCTATAATATACTCTTCTTTACCTCACTGAAAGAGGTACCACAGGCCTTTCCTGGGTTTATCGGGAAGGACAGTCCTATTCAATCCTACAAGAGCAAATAACACCCTGTTGTGAACCCGTATTTCTTGGAGACGTGAGAACATAACACGAATAAAACTAGCCTTCTGGGGGCCTTCATGGCCGTACATCAAAATTAATGTGCTGCTTCGTTAAGTAGCTGTAACACTTTGAGTGGAAACACCTTGATTTTCCCAACTTGGGGGAACATATATTTGTTTCTCAGGGCTCAGTGCCAATGCTTTGGCTTGCATTGAGAAATGCTTGACAGAGTAAATAATAAGCCACGGAAAATGTATATATATATCTAGATAAAGTATAGCCATGCGCTAAAAACTCAGCCTGTGTCCTTTAGTCACGTTTCAGGGTGCTAAAGAGATTTCTGATTACCAGTTGTGTTTTATTTCCTGGTAGCCTCTTTCTTTATAAGTGTTGGGTGAATGCAATGATGCCATGCAGCATGGAAATGACAAATCATGCAAGTGGCTCCCTGGGCAAGCTCGTTCAGCTCAGGCAAGCCCAGCCTGGCTGTGGCTCCTGGGAGGGCTGGGTGAGACTGTAAGAGCTCTATGCTCACTATCAGGTGTGTGCCAAGAGAGGGGCAAGGAGCTGGGGAGAAGAGTTTTTCCTTGCCCCAGAGGACTGCAGCTCTGCCAGCAACTTGGATGAAGGGAGCCTTCAACAGCTGCCAAAGCCTAAAGCAAACCAGCCCTGAAGGGTTTTTATACCTGTATGAAAGTGTTCAGCTTTGTATTTAAAGAGTGCTTTTTTGTGACAATTTTATCTTAGCGTGTCAGAAATTAAAAAGAAATGAGTGGCACGAATAAGGAAACAAATGCATTCTTTCCAGAGGTGACTTTCAAAGTAAAGCCAGGACCATTTGTCTTGAAGCTCATTTCACATTAGAATGTGTTTCTCACAATATGTTAAGCCCTAAGGGGAATGCTAAGATGAAAAATGTGTTTTAATTATTTCGTATGGGTTAAACAAAGAGACTTGAAACTTTATCTCTTCTTTCTACAGCCATCCATGCATGAAATTAAGAGAATTCTATAATGCACACAGCAGAGAAATAGAGAACCAAGAGTACAATGAGGCTGAAATCCAGCACACACTCAGCACTGGATAAAGAGGGGAGCAACCTCTCTGTGTGGAAGTAATCCCACAAAATTCCCTTGTAAGATTTGTGTACGAGCAGCTATGTTGCCATGTATTAAAGATTAAATTAATTGTCAGTGGCAGAGAGGAATCTATGAGAGCAAGCTGAAGTTGTCAGTGGTAACACACAGAGATATTGATAATTTCACAGATGAGGATTTATCTTCCCTATCTATGATATTGTATGAAAATACTTTGTTATCCCAAAATGTGGGGCATGTCAGGAAAAGAAGTGCTATGAAGAAACCTCACAAATGCTTTGCTTGTCTGGGGCAAAAATCATAGAATCACAGAATGTTTTGGGTTGGAAGGGACCTTGGAGATCATCTGGTTTCAAGCTCCCTGCCATGGGCAGGGACACCCTCCCCGAGACCAGATGAATCACTGTTGTGGTCTCTGTTTACCCTCCAAGCTGCATGGCTGCAGCCAAAGAAAGTCAATATTCCCTTCTCCCAGACCGCAGGCTGGTTTGGCAGTCAGGGCTGACCTTACGCAGCAGCAGAGGATGAAATAACACTTGAAAAGTGTTCCGTGATCGTGCTGAGCTCTGCTACAGCGACTCCGAGGTCCTGACTTGAGGTGCAGGGATAATGGGAATGAAATACTGATGAGCTGAGGGTAGCAAATGACATTTTGGAGTGCTCTCTGGGGAGAGATGAGCAATTTTCAGACACCTCTATACTGCCGTACACAAATGTGCAATCAGTAAAGGCAACCTTAATGTTATGTTTTCACTGGGAATTTAAAACACCTGTTATATCCCAGAGGAATTGGACACAGCCTGTGTGTTTGATGAAGATTGGTTTGGCTTGTGCACTAGCATGCTTTCTGATCATTTCACCTTAATTAAAATGTAGCTCCACCAATGACTAACTGATTCACAAAATCTGCTGTCACAAATTTTAATTTATAAGATGTTACTTGTCAAAGAAATTTTCTTTGTTGCTTACATGATTGAGTGCCAAGTGATCGCTCTTTTGTTTCCAGAAGACTTTTTTGAATGGAAAAAAAATTAGAGATGATATTAGAATAACTAAACAGGATTCACAAGTAACAAGAAACCAGAACTGTGTGTTAGAATACAAGCTGGGAAAATCATTCATTTGACATTCAATTAAGAAAACTATATGATAATTTAATTTTTTTTCCTGTGTTTTATTTCTCATCTATTAACTTTTTGTTCCCTAAACCGTAATTCAAAAAGGCCTGAAAGGAAGAAAGGGAAGTAAAATTGGTACACAAGCATATTATATACGCAGAAACTCTTTAAAACTCAACTGGGTTTCTTTAGTCTTGGCTTGAATGATCTTTACTGAGGTTGTAGAATATATAATCCACTGCCGAGAAAGAATCCTAAAAAGTGCAAACTGAGAAAATGGCATTTTTCCCTTCTCCCAGCTCCAAAAAACCCAAATAAAATGTAGAGCAGCCATATTCTGTTACAAAGCAAACGTCTGACTATCAGTCCTATCAAAATCCATGATGATGCTCCTCTGTCAAACTGTGGCCACGATCATGGCTTCCTGAGAATAAATTTATTTGCAGTTTTGCATAATCTGTGTTTATTTTTTTAAATCCAGTTTGAATTCCATGACTTATTCCATAGCAATGAAACAGTAATGAAAAGTTAATTAGCCCAAGCAGTGGAGAAGAGCAATGAGCACTCCCTGTCTCCTCGCAAAAAAGACAGTGCATCTTTGGAAAACACAGGAAAATAGCAGGAAATTGGGAAAGTGGTGGGGAGAACATCAGTATGTTTACCAGATAAAGAAAGAAGACATACTAAAAATGTTAATGCTGCAGTGCAAAGAATCATTGCATTAGGCTTTCAAGTGGTACCTCTTCCTCAGTGTGGGATGTCCTTTATTCTGTATCCACTGCTGTTTTGGCCAGTCATAATCAGATGCAGAGATCAGAGGTTGATGTGGGATGCAATGGATGGGAGCAGAGAAACACACACGGAGAACAGGAACAGGTGGCTTTACTGCTATTGTATGAATAAAGTCAGAAACACACCTGTGCAAGCTTGGAACCAGATACAAACATCACCGCAAAAACAGGGAAGAGAAGGAATACAAGGAGTTAACAGAGCCAGTCACCATGCACGAAATAGCTTTGCTGAGTGGGTTTGCTCAGGAGAGACAGTTCAGAGATTCTGAGTATTTGAAAAGCCTCAGAAAGGCCTGCCATGAGTTGCCTATCTTTAGGCAGCCCTTGGTGCTGTGTGTGTTTGAACTGTTTATTTGGATTGCGTTTTGTTTACTTCCTCTGGTTTGCTCCTGTGCCACCCACAGAAATCTCTCGGCTGCTATCCCCAAAGGACAAATAGTGCAGCAAAATAAATATGTAACATGAGAGAGGAAAAAACAAAAATGGGAGAGGCCACAGATGTATTCGATATGACAAAAGAAAAAAGGGACCATGAGCTCAATTTCAGCTCAGCAAGAGCACTGCTTGCCTGGTAATTACCTCTGCCCTCCTGCATTGGATTTGCAGTCTGAAAGCTGCCACCTTTCAGATAAACCAACCTCAAAACCTCCTACTGAGTAATCATGCAAAGTGAAAGTAAACTACATGAGAAAATTGAAGAATTTGTCTCATGTAACAGATGAAAGTGTGGGACAGAAGTGTCCAAACCAAACGGGAGGCGTGCAGAAATGGTTGATGGTGATGATGTGTGTATTGAATCAGGGCTGCGTGCTGGACTCTGGAAACTGAAGATGAAGGTTTCAGAAACAGCCTAGAAATCCTTCTGGAGGGATTTCTGCTGTGCCAGTGAAGGTTCCCCAAAGGGATGACTGTTCCTCAAACCCTCCCATTCTCAAAACTCCCCGGAGTTTCCATAGGTAAAATCATACAATCATTTAGGTTGGAAATGACTTCAAAGATCATTGAGTGCAACCATTAACCCGACATTGTCAAGGCCACCACTAAACCATGTCTCTAAATGCCACACCTACACGTCTTTTAAATGCCTCCAGGGGTGGTGACTCAACCACTTCACTGGGCAGCCTGTTCCAGCACTTGACGAGGCTTTCGGTGAACAAATTTTTTCTAGTATTGAATCTGAACCTCCTCTGGCACCACTTGAAGCCATTTCCTTGGCCTGTCACTGGTTGCCTGTGATGCCTAGAGTGGCTACCTAGAA